>JAULBS010025893.1:0-23270 GCA_032355785.1 Symmetromphalus regularis
CTCAAAGAGCTATCATTTATAAATCTCATCAGTAAGTTGCATACACACGTGGTATTAAATTCTCACCTCAAAGAGCTATCGTCTATAAATCTCATCAGTAAGTTGCATACATGTGTGGTATTAAATTCTCACCTCAAAGAGCTATCATTTATAAATCTCATCAGTAAGTTGCATACACACGTGGTATTAAATTCTCACCTCAAAGAGCTGTCGTCTATAAATCTCATCAGTAAGTTGCATATATGTGTGGTATTAAATTCTCACCTCAAAGAGCTATCGTTTATAAATCTCATCAGTAAGTTGCATACATGTGTGGTATTAAATTCTCACCTCAAAGAGCTGTCATTTATAAATCTCATCAGTAAGTTGCATACACACGTGGTATTAAATTCTCACCTCAAAGAGCTGTCTTTTATAAATCTCATCAGTAAGTTGCATACACACGTGGTATTAAATTCTCACCTCAAAAAGCTCTCTTATCATTCTCATCAGTATGTTGCATACACACATGGTATTAAATTCTCACCTCAAAGAGCTCTTTTATAAATCTCATCAGTAAGTTGCATAATTACATGTGTGGTATTAAATTCTCACCTCAAAGAGCTGTCATTTATAAATCTCATCAGTAAGTTGCATAATTACATGTGTGTTATTAAATTCTCACCTCAAAGAGCTGTCTTTTATAAATCTCACGCTCTTCCTTGGCAGCTTTCTCTCTGTGTTGAAGTTCCAGTACTTTCTGACGCAAATCCTTCAAAGCAAATTTTCAACCATTTATTTTATTCTGCTATATCACACTGATAAATAGGTTTTATTTTTTATCTTATAAGGCCAGTGTTTTTATATTTTTAGTTTCTCAAATACAGGTCCACAAAAAATAGGTTAGGAGGGAGGCAAAAATAGTTACAAAATGTCTTGGGAGGGGAAAATAAAATTTGATATAAAATTAATTTTACCAGTTTTTACTCATTTAACTAGTCATACTCTTTTTTTTATTATGCATGCATACTTCTATATTCACCCCTATGAAAAGAAATTATTCAACTTCAAAGTGTAAATTTAATGTGTTTGTTTAAACAATGGAGCAGGTTTTTTTCTTTTTTTCTTTTCTAGCCTTCAGGACAGTCGGCACAAGTAACTATATTCATTTACAATGCCTGCATTTTACAAAACAGACTTGTAAATTAGGCCTATGTGTATGGCAGAATGAGAAAATCTGCCAGATGTTATGCATTGTAATTCTGAACCACAGCTAGGGTTTCTCATGATGCAGGAATCCTGCGTATTTGACACAATATTTTGCTAAAATACTCCTAATTAAAATATGTGCGAGTCATAGTTGACGCACAATATTTCTGTCTGTCGACTTTAAAAAAATTTTAAATACAAAAAAAACCCACTTTTATTTATGAGAAGAAAAAGCAATGGATATTCATGCATATGTATTATAATGATAGAATAGTAGATAATAGATATAATATAAGCATGTAATATAAACAAGACAATTATTCAGTTAATTATGTGATTGAAATAATATGCTTGACTCCCATTTTTGAATGCTTGACTCCCAAAATAAAACCCTGTGAGTAAGATGACTCCCATTCTCCAGATGCTAGATGGAACCCTGTGTAGATAGTGTTCAAATTGGTCTTAACGGCTATCTGTATATAATGACAACATTTCCTGTTACCTGTTCAAAGTCAAAGATTTTTCACTGGAATTTTAAATTAGTGTCTCTAGTGACTCAGATGTCTTAGTACAATACTGGAAATAATTATTTTTGCTTTTTCTTTCAAAATGTCTTGTATCAATCAATTTATGCCAGACGTTAAAGAAAATGTTCCTGTCAAGCAATTTAATATGCACAATTTAAAATAAATATATACTACTTGCATTATATAGTTCATGTGTTTTATAATTTAGTATAGCCTAATTTCTGTACCACACATGCACTGCATCAAGTTCATTTTACACCAAAATATAGAATTTTATTAACAAAAAAAAAGTTCATTAAAAACATAGCACAATTTTCTGTTAATTTTGATGATTTCTGCAGTATACAAGCTGTATAAAGTCGGTTGTATGTAGCAATATAGAATTTTCACTTAAAATTAAAAAAACGGAGATGTGTTGGACAAGATCATTAACAAAATAACAAGTTTGTACCAGATAATACCCATGTCTGACTGGTTATTCCAGGCCTGTATTATATAAACAAAATGTGTACATTAATTTATAGTAAGCATTAATTTCTGGATATTTTTGTTCGTGTAGATGATCACATAGGTGACTATGGTGTCATTGTAAGCTCCAATCACAAGGACAGAACTTGCATGGTGAAGTGGATGAACATGTATGAAGTTGGAAAGGGCAGTGCGTACGTAACTAAAACTTATACTATACAGAAATCAGATTACTAACATTTAGTTTTTCCCAGTGCTCCCTTTCATTTTCCACCTTTGATATGCTACTTTCATTACTTTCTGACAGCACCCCCATCTATCAACATCTTGCTGTCCAACTCCACATCCCAGTCCTTGTCTCTCTAACTATGACATGTGCTTGTCTCTTGTGAATACCTGTGCCACACACCTGTCATTCTCCAGCAACTTTTGTTGTGGACTGGTCACTTCGGGGAGGGTTCAATGGTCACTTCTGGCATTGTTAAGAAGCACTTGCCACCATCTACTTGGAACCCCTACTTCTGGCGGTCATTAGTTAGTGCTTTTTGTTTTCCTTGGTTAACACATGAACTTAATACATATTTGTTGCAGAATTGGTTTCAGTCGAAAATAAATAGGAATTGATTATTTAAACACGACAGAATTTTTATATAATTTTTAATAAGTTTTTTTAATATACAGAATTCTTTATTTTTTTATAAATTTGTTTTTGGATATAAAAAGAATTATGTTTAACAACAACAGGCAATGAATCATTAAAAGCATGTTTAAGAAAGTTACTGCATTTGCATTTTGAACATTTCAGTATTGAAGATCAGCCATTATTATTTGTCATAGATGCATAGTTGTTAACTGTCCGTCTTGAGATGAATTTCTGTCGTGACAGAAATTGTGGCTTTTTTTTTTCAGTTATTATTTTTCCACACGGAAGATTGCTTTGGCTGTTTTAGGTTTCCATTGTATATTCCTAAGTTACTTGAATTATTAAAAATGACGTAGCCCAATTTTGTATTAAATCGGAATTCCTTGGCCAATATCGTCCTTACCAGTTCTTTTCACGATAAGCTGTGGGACAGTGCGTATGAAAGACCCTTTGCTGCTTATTAGAACGAGTAGCCTATGGGGCGGCAGCATTTTTCTTTTAAATAAATATGTCAGAATGACCATATGATTGATGTCCAATAGGTGATAAGATAAAAATCAATATGCTCTAGAGGCGTCGTTAAATAAAACAAACATAATTTTGTTCACAATAAGATAAATTTTTATTATTTGTTAACAGCCATGTAGATAAATGTGCTATCAGAATGACTGGATGTGTACATATAACTGAATTTTTCTTTCAGTCCAACGTGTATCTCGGATGTAACAGAAATCAGTGTGTATGATGTCGTGGATCATTTAGAATACAAGTTCCGTACTGGCTACAATGTAATCAGAGTGGGAGGATTTCATGTAAGTCCTAAACATTCCTTTCTTGTCTGGTCTGACCATTTATGTTCAACACCTGAAATTGCCCGCGGCAATTGGGAATGTCGTGGAGATTGCCGCAAAGTTTATCATTCTCTACGGCACTTTTTTTGGCACAGACTAAAAAACTTTAAAATGTTTTTAAATTTTTAAATAAAGTTAACTTTATGCTAAAATAGCTGTGGACAATATTTCTCCACAGCATTTATTTTGCCAAGGACATTTTTTTAATTGCAGAGGTTGTATGTTGTGTAGCTTATTCTCTTTTGGCTGAAATTCATACTGGACCACTCAACTAGTCTAATTAAAAATTTCTGGCCAAAAGAAAACCTAATTAATCTTTTGGCCTTAAATAATATTATTGTTGTTTTTAATAATTTATATCTGGTAGAAACAATTTTATAAATATTTTGATATCAGTATATGTAGATATATTTTTATTTAAAACATTTTGTTAATCTTTTAAGTTATAATTGCAGTTTCACTCAAAATATTTTTTTTCAAATTGTTGATTTGTAGAAAATTTTGTAAAATTTACCTTTAAGCCTGATTCTAATTCTCAGTACATAAGAATAAAACTACATTTTATTTATATTTGTAGCGTAGAGATGAAGTTTTGCCTGCAGTTGGTCAAGTGTTCAGCCTGTCTAATGATGGGACAATAGATGTAAAGTGGTCAGATGGTCAAATAACTACATGCTACCCACAAGATTTATATGTTTCTTCAGATCTGGTAAGATTAAATTTCTTTACATCCTTAGTTTTAAGACAGTACATTTTTTACTTTTTAAATTATGGATGTGCTGACAAGCAAAAATAAAATTACATAATATATAATAAAATTACTTATGGATGTGCTGACAAGCAAAAATGGATAAAAATAAAATTACATAATATATAAATATAGTGTACAATAAAATAACATATATAAAATTTAAAATTAGTGGTTAAGCTGTTGGTTTAATGGCTGGTAGATACTGGGATCAAATCTCAGTCAAGTGAGTGCTCTCAGAGTGAGTGCTCTGTAAAGGCTCAATGTGTAGATGTAAGCCGCTTAAACTGACCAGTGTCCACAATTGGTTTACCAAAGGCTGGCCTGTCTGTGGGAAAGCACTTAAAAGATCCCTTGCTGCTAATCGGAATGAGTAGCTTATATGGCAGTAGTGGGTTTCCTCTAATGACCACGAGTCACAATACCATATGTCAGACACCTAATAGCCACTGAATAAACAATGTTAAATAGTTAATTTAAATTCATACATGAACCTTGACCCTCCACTCCATCTTGTTTATGCTGTGTACAACAAGGACATTTTTGAACATTTTGATCACGCCCTAATATTAATTTGTGAAAGCAATTTGTTTTTATTCAGCTGGATGATGATTTTTATGACTCTGACTTTGATTCTTCGGAGTCATCAGATGATGACAATGATGATAATGAGACTGATGAATCATGGGAAACTGAGAATGAAGAAGATGTTGAAGAAGAGGAATTTGAAATCAAAGACAGGTTAAAATTTGGCTATGGCCAAACTTTTTTATTTTCTATGGATTGCAGATCCAGAAACATGTATATTGGAATAAATGGAACAAAATAAATTCCAAATTCTGTTTTGTAATATTTTAATAACATCTTCAGTGATCATATTAGAACCAACTATTTTCCAGGATGAATGAAAAATTTAGACATAAGAATATACATATTTTGTCAAATATTGTATACCCAGAAGCCTATTTAATTAAAAAAAATTATATTTGTTTTAAGCAAAACAATCATATTATTCATGCCACATATAGGTTATGTCTGGAAATGGAATTGGTCTAAAAGTTTTGTTACATTAAAACAATGTATTCTGTCTAGTGACTTGGTAATTTTGATATATGTATAAATATATATATATATTAGGAAAAATGTTTGAATTAACCATAGTGTGACCTCCAATAGCCGATGTTTTCTTTTGTGTGGGGTAGAGGGGGGGCGGGGTCGTTAAATAAATAAATGGTAATTTTGCATCAAATATCTGTAATCCAAATAGGAAACAGTGAGGCTGAATCATATTTTTAAATAATGGATAAAATATATTGTATATATTTGGATATTCAACAGTTTCATAACACAAAACATGGTGATCCTCACCTCTCCACATAACAGTTTTTAACAAGTATTTTGTTAAGTGCGAAAATTGTTAAATTGCCTCTTTCTGAGAATTGGCTACAAATATTTCTTTTAGGAATACTTGTCCCATCACCAACAATAAATGTGGTCATTTTATGTAAACCTATTATTTTTTCAAAAGTATTTTTATCCAAAAACAACAACATTAAAAAGCTTTATCTTAAACCCTTTTTAAGAAGAGTCTTAAGTGATTATAGGATGAACGTAATTTTAAGCCCATTTTCTATGTTTTGATGTTTCATAAAAAATGTCCATAATTTATTTAATACTTGGAATATTAAAAAAACCTAACATCATTTAAAAAAAATTCACCAAGCTTAATGACTGGGTTACATGTACTGATTTTTTGTTTCCTCTGCAGCGAGGACAAAGCTGAAAAGAAAGTTATTCCTTTCCTTGATGTGGAGCAGAATGCAGATGTGGCTGTTCTCATGAATGATTTGCCAGCCGAACTTGGGAGCCTGGAATCCCTGTTGGTATACCTCAATGAAAATACTACATCCCTCGCCAGTCAGTATCGTGAAATTCTGCAGATGTACTCCAGTTGCAGGTACCTCGACAAGATGCTAAAGACTGCCTTTTTTAAAGAGGAGGACCTCACTGATCTCATTGCCATCATGAAATCAGAAATGAAAAGAGAAAAATACAAGAAAATTTCAACCAGGTTTGAGAATTTGTATCTCTCTTGGTACCAGAATGTTTCTAGCCTAGGAAGTGACACAAATGAGAAATCATTGACAGACGAGGATGGTTGTAAAGATCCCAAATCTGACATTATTCAACCACAGACAGATATGTCAGCTGAAGGAGCTTGTGCGTTACCAAAAACAACATCTCATTCTGAGGATTGGGAAAACTATCCAGAGGCAACAACTTTTCATTGTAGGGAAGTTCCGTGTTTTACAGATGAGAGGTTGTCGGCAGGCGACAGTTGTTTAAATGATGAAAAGCTGTCAGGAGGTGATTGTTGTACAGTATTTGATAGATCCAATGAAGTCAGTAATGTTGGAGATAATGTTAATGAGAAATTGCTAGACTCTGGAGAACAAGTGATAGGCTTAATCAAGGGTGATCATTCCACCAAACAACTCTGCTTGAGTGTTATAAAAAAACTTCACGAATGCTATTTAAAACTTCAGATTGAAGTCAGTCAGTATAAGAGCATACAACAAGATGAGAACGATACTTCACCTCAGAATGAGACTGGAACTCAGACTGAGGCTGGAGCTCTAAATGAGGTTGCTATGGGAAATGCTGGAACTCAAACTGAGGTTGAAGTCAGTGATGCTGGGATTGTAATGGAGAATGGCCCAACGATGTCAATCAGAAGAGAAACTCACAATGAAAACCAAGTTGAAAACGATGCTCACCTTCATGAACCATTACTTATTAGTTGTGAAAACTCAACAATAGCAGAAAGCATTTTACCGAACGAATCTCTGATTTGCGATTATGGAACCCAAACTGGAAGTGAAGCTTCAACTCAGATCCCTGATGTTAAGTTTGATGAACATCCCAAAGAAAGGAGGAGCTCCATCGACGATATTTCTGAGAAGTTTCAAATGTTAGTTGACAGCAGTGTGAAAACGTGTACAGACTCTCAAGCACAGCTGGTGGATGATGACATCCCAAGGGAAAATGGTGCATCATGCATCACTAAAAGTCAAGATGGTGATAAAGACATGGAGGTTGCTAAAGGTAATGTCAAAGTTAACATATCAAGGCTCGAAATTTACTGGAGGCAGGAAACAAATTGTGCTCAAAATGCACAGTATGCTTTCTGATAATCAGTTTGACAATCTGTTTTTGCCTTCTATTTTAATTTTGAGAGTATTCTAGAAATATTCAGAATTCTTCATTTTATAGGTTAATATAAATATGTTTTATCTATGTTAGTCTTAAGTGATAACTGAAAAAGGTTACACTATTACTGTAATAAGGACTTTAATTTTGATACCAGTTTCTAGAACTGCTTCTCAGGTTGTAGCATTTGCCTCCTGATTAAAATTTCAGAAGCAAAGTTTGGTTCTTATTCAATAAAACGAATTTCAACCATTGCATATACTCAACCAAACAAAAAAAAGTATGCTTATTGAAATATTTTTGTTTAATGGTCCATTGGCAGCAAACATGAGCAACTTGTGATATTACTGCATGGTGTGGTTATCTAATTCGAGAATTTCTTCCATTAATGTCGTCTTGTTTATGAAATAAATGACTATTGATTACATGCATACTTTCTTTTTTGGTTGAGTATACTATAATTTAGAAAATAGTAGCAACTATAATATAAAGGGGCATGTCCTAATTTCAGTGCATTTTTAATTACCCTGAGAACAGATACATGAATAATAAAAACAGCCATTTGTGATTCTATTTTTTGTCTGTGCATTGAATCAACCTTGAATATTTGTTTTTAAAAGTGGTTTCCCTTCAGATACACAAATAAAAAATTCAGACGGATTTGGGGCACATTGTAATATTTGTAGGTGAAAACATGATTTCATCCTTTCTATCAGCCTTGATAAAAAATCTAAAACTGAGGATTAAAAGTATGATTTACCCCAGTATAGATCAAGTATCTACCACCAAACAAAAATATGAACTAATTCATTGATGTTATGTATCATATATTGTCATATAAGAATGGCTCTTAATTGCATTATTTCAGGTTTTCAACTTGTTGAAGAAGCATTGCTGTGTCACAGATTCCGCGCAAAGCCACAAATTTCCACTAATCTGCAGACTTTCAACACAGCAATTGTCAAAGAGGTAGACAGCCACTGCTATTAGTTTTATCATATGAAATTAACACTGAACTAAAAACTAGATGAGAACACAATTATCATTAGCACAATTTTTAAAAGCATTTATTATCAAATTATTTTATTTTATCATTCTTTTCAAATATGGATGGAAAAAAGTGAGTTCCAGCTGTTTTCATGAATAGGTTAGATTGCATCAAACCATGTTATTTTTAAGACAAGAATTAATTTTGGGATTCTTTTTAATTGTATATGCACGTGCAATTCTTGATTTTCTATCTTTGATTAAACACCAATTAATATCCTAAATATATACTGTAAACATACTATGTATTACATCATAAAAGTATTGTGAGGCCTCAATAATAGCCGAAATTGTGTGTACAAAGTATTGTGACTTCAACCGACAAGTTTTATTACAAAAAAACACAGGCACATTGTTTTAGCCTCAGTAATAGTTCATACGAGGTGTTGTTTTAGTTAATTGGAAAGCTGGTGAACTGTGTATGAGTTTACAACTCATTGTCATGAGTAATGAAATGAGAGCCATATAATGCAACTAGCTAATCTGACAGTTCACACGCTTTATCAAAAGCTTTAACCAGAATATATATATATACGGCAGCTGTGCATCTTCTAATGCCATTCTACTACTATAATGTCTATGCTAAAGTTTGTTACTGTCTTCAGATTAGTAAAAAAAAAAATTATAATAAATAAATAAATAATAACAATCATACTATTGCATAGAGAAAGTATTATGCCAGTTAGTTTATCACAGTTCTTTGTTGCTCGTAAAACTTTATTGATTTACAGTAATTTTACAATCTTTTCTATATTTTATTGTTGGTTTTGAATGACTATTAACTGACTATTGTTTGAATATTTCAGTTGAAATTACTGAAAACAAGTCTACCTCCTGGAATCCTGGTGAAATGTTTTGCAGACAGGCTGGTTTGTTGCTTTCATATCAAACTAATTAGCATGATTGTTTAGTGAGCATAGCAAAAGTATTATGTCAAAGAAACAAAATCATTTTGTTTGGGGTAGGGAGGATAACATTTTCAAGGGCTATTTCTTTTCAATAACAATAAAAAAAATTAAAAAATTCTCTGCGAAAGTCATTTTCCTTATCTTTTTTTCTTTAATTGTTTTTATTGTGTATAAGGCACATGTGAATGCATTCTTGCCTGTAATATAACAGGGGTGGAAAATTGTTATGTAAATGTACTTGCCCTTAGGCAACTGAAAACTAGACACATTCCACCCCTGTACAAGCATTGGGGGTCAATGTTTTGTTTAATGTTTCTCAAACATTTAACATTGAATTTCATATGTGAAAAACCAGAGAACCAAACAAAATGCCTTGTTTCTGTACTGTTTTATTTTTGACTTGACACCTGTGGCTCTGACTTTGGGAAATATGATGTCTTTTGATATAGAATTTACTCTGATTAATACATCTGTTAAACACATAGTGGGTTAGGAAGTGCACAATGGCTAAGGCATTTTTACAGGTTGTGGCAGCTGTTATAAGAAGTTAGGTTGAAAATACAGCTTGTGGCAGCTGTTATAAGAAGTTAGGTTGAAAATTTCAAAATGGACAAAAAATGACTTAGGCACTTAGTTTAAAACCAATGTCAAAATAATGATTATTTGTGTGGATTTTTTCTTCTTTTTTGTAATCGGAAAGAGTAGTCGGTGGTGGTAGAGGTTTTTTTTCTGTATCATGTGTCTCGAATAACATTTCACACCCAATAGCCATTGATTAACCAGTATGTTGGACTGTTGTTAAACAAACAATCCTATTCTTGAATAAAGATTGATTTTAATCATGGGCGACAATAGCTTCATGGAAGTGGAGGGACAGAGCTGGGAGAGGATGAAGGCTTGCCCCTCCTACCCGCCAATTTGTATTTTGAAAATACAAGGTTTTTGAAATGCCTTTTCCAGCTAAAACCTTCAAACTATAATAGACCCACTTTGTACTAAGATATATTTGTGCTAAGAGCACTAAAGTAAGTGTTATATTGATATCATAAAGAGAAATACTGGGAAAGATTATTATTTAGGCATTTTATTTCAATATTTGAAGCAAAAAAGATAGGGGGTATATATAGGCTTCCCCTCTTCCAAAAAGTGGGGTGTATATGTCCCCCTCCCCGGGATTTATACCCATGATTTTAATTATAAATTTGGTTTTTTTCAGGACTTATTCTCAATAATGATCGTAGGCCCAAAGAAAACTCCATACGAAGATGGCTTGTTTTTCTTTGATGTTCAGCTGCCTGCCGACTATCCCAGTTCTCCACCGTTATTTCACTATTACTCATTCTGTGCAGACCGACTCAACCCAAATCTGTATGATGACGGCAAAGTGTGTGTCAGTCTGCTCGGAACTTGGGCTGGAAAGGTATTATTAGAATAAAATAGATATTTAAATGTCTGAATTTCATGGTCTTAGCTACTACACAAAGGGATTATTTAGGTATGATACCTTGACCCATCTAAGTGTAGCAGCTTAATATATAGTCCATTAAGAAAGAAATCTGATTTCAGTATTCAATATAAACTTCAGCAATACAGGTAAACAATTTTTTATAAATGAAACATGCAAACTAGCTGTATGTTGAATTATTGACCAAGTCTTTTGTATCTTTATGGTTATAATTAGTATAAACCTGGAACCTTTGTGCATATGCATGTTATGACTTGTGGGTGTGCACAAAAAAGTGATGTAGGTTTAAAGTTGCATAGCTAAGAAAATTTTCCCTGTTTTGGCCCAATTGCACATCATGATGTATTTGTTATACAATTTATTATTTTCTGACTGGCTCAGAATGTTCACACATAACTTACCTGGAAATGCAACCTTTCCTTTATTTAATTTTTGCAAATTTCAGTTTGCCCCATGAGTAAAAATTCAACAGAGACTAGCTAACCTGTGTTAATTACATTCCCAGAGTACAGCGGACTGTTATTTATTTATGTGACATAATAAAATTATCATGAGATAGTACACCACCCAATTACATTCCCAGAGTACAGCGGACTGTTATTTATTTATGTGACATAATAAAATTATCATCAGATAGTACACCACCCAATTACATTCCCAGAGTACAGCGGACTGTTATTTATTTATGTGACATAATAAAACTATCATTAGATAGTACACCACCCATATAACATTTTATAACATTGTTTTGTTTAATTGCATGCACCTTTTTCTTTCAGGGTAATGAAGTGTGGACGACGAAATCAAATCTTCTGCAAGTGCTCATTTCCATTCAAGGTTTTTTTTTTTTAATTTAGTAGAGTGAAATTTAAATAATACCATCCAGACAAAACTTGTATTAGAATGTCCATGTTTAGGAGTCCGATGCTACTGTTCCATTATGACTGAACAGGACGTAGCTTGGAAGGTTTGGTACCCACATGAGGGGAGGTAACTTTGTGTTAGAAGTAGATCAAGAGCCTCTAACTGTATGTTTAACACCTAAAAGGTGCTGAATAAATAGTGTGCTGGGGTGTTGTTTCCTTTCTTTCTTTCTTTCTTTCTTCCATTATGACATTCAGTCCTGAAAACTTAAGATTTAAAAAAAAGAAAAATTGGTGAGTGCTCAACATGGCTACTTGGATCCTGGGATTTCCCATATTTAGCTTAAATACCAAAAATACCACCTTGTGTAATGCAATTTTATCAGTAATTACACCCAAGGCTTAAATTAGAAGATTAAAATTTTACAAACTATAACCCACTGGAAAGGCGACACACGAAGCCAAGCTGTATGCCCAGCAGGGCCAGCCTTAGGAGTTGCAAGGCCCAATTGGGAACATTTTTGGGAGGGTCCCCAGCTTCACAGCCAAGATCTGTTTTAGTGAAAAGACATAAAGATTAGCTTGCAAGTTGGTTTCTTTCAAGCCTTTCTAAGTTTGGCTCTCGTAGAAGGCAGTTTTACTTGACAAGAAGAGTAGATTACCCTAGCACGGGGCACAATTGGTCCAATTGGCTTACGGCCGGGCCTGAAACCCAGAACAGCCTGCTTGAACTTTAATTAGATATAAACATTAAAATAAGTTGAACCTAATCCCAAGAACCCTATTAGCCGGTATTTATTTTGAGGGTTGTTAAATATTCTATCTGTTTACCTATCTCCAAATTATTAAAAAGTATTTTTTATTTTATAATTTTCTAAGTGGGGTAATGACAATTATTTTTTATGTGTTACAGGTTTAATACTGGTGTCTGAACCATACTACAATGAGGCCGGCTATGAAAAACAGCGTGGCTCCTCTCAAGCTAGTGAAAACAGCCGCATGTACAATGAGATGGCCATTCTCAAACTCATTCAGGTGAATGGAAACTAACGTTATTTTCTGAAATCTTTGTAAATGTAATGCATTATAATATAGTGCATATAACAATGTTCTGCGTGTTGTTAAACATTGTCAGTTCCTCACAATTACCGTAACAAAAGCTGTCGTATGTGTTGTACTATTTATGTGAATACATGTGTAAAAGATCCCTTGCTGCTAATCAGAAAAAGTAGCCTATGTGGTGGTAGCATAATAATGTTCTGAGGTTTCTTAAAACAAACCTTTCCTTTATTAATTTCCTGTTAAAAAGTTTATTAATTATTAGAAGGGATCGTAAGTTTGATATCATGAGTTAAATCAAACACTGAATATTACAAAATATGCTGATTTTAACAGATTTTGTAGTCTGCAAACTTGGAACTAGGACCTCAGTTGATTTTAAATACATTCTTTTATTAAAAAAATAATTGATCATTCAACAGTGTTCAAAGAATCTCGATTTTACTAACTTAAAAGAGATCATTTATTTTCAGTCTATGACGAACATGGCCAGGAAACCTCCCAAGATATTTGAAGAAGAAACTAAAAAACACTTGCAGATGTTTGGACCAAGGTAGACATTTTAAAGTTGGATCGGTATTTCAAAATGTTATTTTCTTCCCATGAAATATGTCAAAAGAAAATTGTAATACTTTTATTAATTTACTTCTTTTAGGTCCTATTATTATGTTCATGAGTGTCATTCTAAGTAATTCAATACATAACAAAACTCCATGTTTTGTATTGTGTACACTACATTTGAATGAAAATTCAAGTAAATAAGAAATTATTAGCTAATTACATATAATTTTAGGTTCCTTTATATTACAGTAAGGGTTAAATCTAGACGAACCTTAAGCTTATCTGTTTTTAGTTTTTTTTGTCATTTTCAGAAGAATCTAACCCTTTCTGTCCAAGTACAGAGTTCACTCATAGAAAAAATTAATTTAAAAAAATATTGAAGTAAATAAACAAATAATTGTTTCTTTTTTATTTGTAGAATAATTCATCAACTGGATACTTGGATGAAACTTTCCGACTTAAAAACATCTGGAGAAAGACCAACTGTGTCAAAATCCATTGATGATGTATGCCAAAGCAGTATGTGTAAACCAGAACATGGTCTTCAAAATAATGTGCAAGACTCAACTTGTGAAATAAAAAAATGTTCCGATACTACAAACATCCCTGATGCCACTTTGGTTGGAGAAGAGGTGATTGCTGAACCCGATTTCCCACTGCTTCCAGTATCAAGAGGTTTTCGACTTACATTGAATCATCATTTGACTCAATTCAGGAAAAGTTTGGAGGAGATGAAACCCGTGTGTCTATGACAGCTTGTTTTATAGCGTAGAGTTCTTTGGGCATATTTGAGTGCAAATATCTGTGATACGTGGAGACATTTTTCCCAACCACACTTAACGTTTCCTTTTTTGTGGTCTTATCCAGTGTTCTAACAAAGTGCTTATCTGTGTTGTTGGTCGGAGCTAACAACACAAAAATAATTGTAAACCAATTTTATGTGTACGCCATTGTTTTTGTTAGTTATTATTTAGTGGTTTTGTGAACCTCTACACAGTCAGTAAAAACTTCATTGAAACTCCAAAGACCTTCAACCCATTTTTGTATAAATAAAAAAAAATCCCTACATCATAAAAAATATATGTACTTAAAGCCATAGCTGAAATTTTCTCCTTTTAAAACTTCCCCCACCTTTCCCACTCTCTCTTGAACAGAACATTCAGTTTTCTAATAAAAGTTCATTACAATTTACCACCACACACTCAAAGATGTTGCTCAATACTTTTATAAGGTTATTCTTTGAAATGTTGCATAATTAACATCTCAAAATTGTTTTTCTTTATGCAGTGAAAAATTTTCTCAATTATTTTTACTGCAGAAGCTTTAAAAATGCTGTTAAATTACAACTTTAGCTTCCCTTTGTGCAGAGCTGCCTCTAACATATGCAGACCTCTACACCTCGGGCATAATTTTCTGTGAAAATATTTAATTTATGGGTTTTATTTGTAACCAGTGGCATGCAGAAAGTGGGGCAGAGGGAACAACAGCCCCATGCGTCTTTTTCAGGGGGGCATCAAATCAGAGTGAAATTAAAATTAGGCCCTATACTTGAGTCTTGGGGGTATATAATCAAGGAGTTGGCCCCGGGCATCACCAAACCTCTGCAAGTCACTTTTTGTAACACATTACCATTATGGTAATGTGTAAAATGTGGCATATTTTTACTGACATAGTCTTTGCATTTCAACTCTCTCGACCTTCCCTTCTCAAGTCAATTACCAAGAGAGAGGGAAGTCTTGAGTGAGAATATTAATGGGTGTTACTTTTTTTTTTTTGAGAATTTATGTTTATAATTTGGGTTAAGAAATAAGATTTGCATTTAATTAGAAGACTGAATAAGTTCAACTCTTGTAAAGGAAAAAAATACTCTTTAACCTCCACTGTATGTATTGTGATAATTGCTCATCCCATCAGTTAAGTATTTTATTTTGTTTCAAATGTAGTGTGTCAAAATTTATTTTCAATTCAGACTGGTTTAAATAGAAGAGGGCTAATTAGGCTTACCCGCTACTACCAAAACATGTTTGATAGTGATTTTTTCTTATTTACAGACACTTGGATGCAGTGTTCGTTGTTCAGATTTGGCTCAACGTTTGGAAAGTTGGCTTACATTCCCACTAACCTCATCACTCATCAAGCTACACCTCATCCTACATCACATCACCCTGTAACTCTGGTCATAACTTAGATCGTTAATATTATATTTGCGTCGAATATGCTGATCCTTTTAAATTATGCTTTGTGTGAGGGTTATCACTGACCCTAGTTCTTTATTAACTTGCCAGTCGTTACAACAGTATTAAAGGCATAGTCCCACAGAATTTAAGGGGCTTTGTGGTGTAAATATTGATTACAAATAAAACTTACATGCATTTATTATACTAGATCACATTTTCATATGCAAGACATTTTAACTCAACCATAGTATAGGGAAATCCATGTCGAGTCGATTGATTTTTTTCACATTTAAAAATTTTAAATTTGAAGATTGGAAATCCTCATGGTGTGAAATAAATTGGTACAAAATGTTTTTGCAGCTACAGTTTTAAAATAACGGCTAACGGGGGAATACCCGTCACATGACTCGAAATATATACGTCACTCCTTCAACAGAAAAAAAAAACATTTTTTTTTTCAATTTATTTAATTTATTTGTCTGTGAGAATAATTCCTTATTATTTTTAAAATATTGAAAATAAGCGAGATGTGGTTATGTAAGTAGTTGAATGAAGTATTTCTATAGACAAATCAAATGTTTATATTTGAAATAGATTTTTTGTTTGGAAATTAATTAGGTCAAGGGTCTGTGGGAGTATGCGTTTAAGACTGATAAAATTAAATATTTAAATTTCATGTTTAGAATAAATATTCAGTCTGTTTTTGGTCATCCTTTTATTTGTACAGCTCAAAATGTACACGTTCTGTATATGTTAAAACGATATAACTTTAGAGGTGGATGCAGGAATTTTGAAAATGAGGATACAAAGATATTTAATAAAAAATGTGTGTGTGAGTGAGAGAGTGAGTGTGAGTGAAGTTAGTTATAACAAAATTATGATGGGTAAAAAAATATAAATTGTTGACCAGGGAGAATTTACATATATGATATTTGAACTAGTCTAGGGTCAGTGCATTTAAGCTGTAGATAACTTTCAGGGTTTATCATTTGAATTGCTACACTCTGATATTCGACATCATTCCCCATTCATTACCTAAAAGCTTTGTCATTTTTTATTCCTAATTGTTTTAGTAAAAATTTCAATCCAGTGTAAAAAAAAATCTATTTTTTTCCTTTTATGTGCATTATAAAACAGATGTATTATTTTTATTAAAGTTCATTTAGTATTAATATTTTAACATTCTAATATAACCCCCCCCCCCCCCCCCCCCCACAGCTTATGTTTGTCTTTTGTGGTGGTTGGTCATTAAACTAAACATATTCTGATACAACTAACAAAGCTGAAACTTCTGTTTCTTTATGAAACAATATTAAATTTAACAAGTAATGACAAACTTCACAAATAAAACCCTGACTTTTGTAGCCAGTTAACATTAAATTGTTAAAATGTTCATTCAGTATTCATTAATATCCAGCTTATATATACAGACATTCATGGTATTTATTTAGAGCACCTTGTTTTTCAAATGTTTGTCTTTAAAAGGTTTTGGTGTATTGGTTCTAAAATATTGGAGTTTCATGTTTTTAGTTTTAGAATTTTGGTTTAGAGTATATAGCTTTGAGTTCCGATAGGGTAGGAATGGGTTGGTTTTCGTTATCTTTTAAGCAAGTTTGTAAAATCAGGGCTTTATATTATACCAATTTTGCAACGGAATACGTTGTGCCCAAAATACAGCCACACAAATTATAATAGAAACATTGATTACAGTTTTTAGTTGAACAATTACGGACATTACCGATCAGTATGTAAACTTAACTGATTCCCGTGTATTGGTTCCAAACAATCACTAAGAAATGAATTACTTTGTGGCACTTTAAAATGAAACCAGTTAACTTTTTATTTCGGTATTGGTTGCTTGCAAATAAGGACATGACAGTCAGGGGAAGACGAACACCCTTTGCACTCCTCCAGGATCAACATGTGTCGTTTTCAGTTATCTTATTCATTTAGCCAATTTTGCTGGAGGTTTTTGGCATTTCTGAAACAATGCTAGTAAAAATAAATTGGGTACAGATATCTTTTATGTCATGTTATTGTATTCAGTTGTTAATTGCTAATTATCAGGAGATAATTAACATAAACAAGTTGTCAAGTATGTATTTCATTGGCACAAGAAAGCTCTACAACATTTCTTAAAAGAAATACTGGTTTGGGAATAAACCCACCTGTTTATTGATAGCTTAATAGGGGGTGGGGTTATTTATGAGCAAGTAGCTTTTTCACTAGCAAAGGACAGTGATGCAAGAAGGAAAGGAAAATTGTAACAAATGCACAGACCAAACCTCAGAGTGGTTATTATTTAACCATTACTGTAAGACTAACACTAATATAAACAACTAAAACCCTGTTGTTTGACAAAGAAATCAAGCTGTATCATGCTGTTCAACTTCTATCAAAATTCCAGACTTTGCTTTAGTGAGAACTTATTAATATTTATTAATGTTACAACCAAACGTAAGTTTTTGGTGGTTGATTTATTTATGGATATTGGCATGATTCTTTAAACATATTAACAATAGGGTTAGGCTTATACATAGACAAGGGATTATTCATGGTCAAATACAGTATATAGATTTTATGCATTTTCCTACAAGACAACACGTGATATACAAGTTATGGAGCACTTTATTACTGAGATATATCCCACTAACTATGATGCAGTCATATATTTTCAAAACCTGCCTTATAATGATAACTGAAAGTGAGAGATAGAAATTGTTGAACAGTAGTGTATCATTGAGAAAAAGCTTTTTGAACATTTAATATTGGACACCATCATTCACATGCTATCTCAATAATGCAGATGAAAACCGTGAATGATAGATGGTCTTATCATCTTTAGGTAACACCATTCCAATGCTGGTATCTTGTTATTTATGCTGATCAGTTAAGAAATACCTTTAAACGCTTTCAAAAATATCAAAAACAGTTTATTAAAAACCATTTCAGATAAGTCATTTAGAATGTCATCATTACCTCCCTTGCATTTTGAAATCGCAGAAAAACATTTAACTTTATTTATCTATCAGTTATGTGATGAAGCTTAAAATAAAAGTTACTGAAAACAGTTTTTAGATCTCTTTTTTATAATTTTTAAGGGTCTGTAATAAAAACCAATTTGAATAAGAAGAAAATGCTTTTGGGTTCAGAATAGTGTGAACTTGAATACATAATTGTTTTTATAATTTTTAAGGATCTGTAATTAAAAACAATTTTAAAAAAAGAATAAGAAAAAAGAACAAAAAAATGCTTTTGGGTTCAGAATAGTGTGAACTAGAATACAGAATTGTTGGTAATAAACTTGCTAAATCCTGTCAATTTGTTTCACTTTTTGTTTGTGGTTTTTTAGCTTTTTTTTTGTCTTTTTTTTTTTTTTGTCGTTTGTTTGGAAAAGGTTCTGCACTATTTATGTTGATTGTGAAAATCTTTTAGTTGGTTGTGAACTTACATGTCATTTTTGTTTTGTATGATGAATTTTTTTTTTGATGTGTCAATGACAGATTCATTAATACAGAATTATGTATAGCTTGTCACATGTTTGATCTAACACTAACAGACAATTAAAATAGTTCAATAATTTTTTTCTGCAAGTTTTAAATTGTGATCAAAAGTTGGAGGGAGAATTCTTGCTGTAATTTTAGGTTAAGGGGAAATTTTAATTAGAATTAATAAAGAACATCCATTATATTATATTATCGTTAATTATTATTTAAATTATTATTAAATTATGTACTTGTATATTATTATAATGACAGATTATTGAATACTGGTAAACATAATAAAGTACTTTTTGGCTTTAATGAAATGATCACAATTTTAAAAAAGCACTTTCTAAGAATAATTTACTTCTTTTTCAGTTTCTTTTGACAACCGGTTGTTTTTAATTTAATTTTTTTTTTTTAATGAATTTCCTAAACAAACAAAAATGTCAGGCTAGGTGATGAAAATTATGGGTTTTTTTTTATTAGACAAAAAATTGAGAAATGATCAATAATATAAAAATAACTATACACTAAAACAAAATCTGTTAATCAAGAAATAAAAAAATACTTTCATAACTTTTGTCATTTTATTGGTAAGAATTACAGGTTTTCCATGAAAAAACTTGTCTTAAATTTGTATAGAATAGAGGTGCAATGATATACCGGTATATTGCAATACTTGCCAAGCACAATACATACCGCAATATGGTTTCGTGTATTGCAATATATTTACCTAATGAGTATCTAGGGTTTAAGCTGTCATTTGCCAACTAGGAAGTCGAAATAACTCTGCCTTTTCCGTTACTTACGATTCATTCGGTACACTTCGGTTGATTTTGGCTCTGGGAATAATTTTGCTTTGTGTTCCAGTCAAATGGCCAAATAAATTAAAGCGCCTTAATTTTGTTCATTGCATTCTCTTTTGACATCAGAAATTGGTACAGATCTGCCTGCCTGAGATATGTTTAGTAATTAGTATGATAGTATCATAATATGACTATATATCATTTTGATAATTAATTAAACTGTATTACATTATGGGTTTGCTGTATTGCAATATGGTTTTGGCTGTATCGTTGCACCCCTAGTATACAATTTCAAATGGGATTTTTTAGTTCCATTTAGCAATGATGATCCTGTTACTATAATAATATATTAGTACATGTTTTATAGATGTTTGTAGGGCTTATGCATAACAAGTTCTATGTATCTTTGATATGCAATGAATTTGTTAACTAGTTACATGGTCTTTCATTTTATTTTTTTTGCTGTAAATAAAGAAATTTTCAAAGTTTTGTTTCAGTTTTGAATCGTAATTGATATATGTGAGCACACCTTGTGTAAGCACTTGAATGATACTTGCAACATTTGGATGAAGTTTACAATATTTTTTATATTATAATGTAAAGTGTGCCCAGGAATATAGCTATGACTTATGTTGTTCGTGACATTAAAATCAGTGAATACATATGTCACTTTAATAAAGGTCAAAAAGTGTATGCAGGGGCATACCCAGAAATTTAAAAAATTGTTAGCACAACATGACTGTGTCTGATATTTTACCCGTGTGGAATAGTGTAACACAATTTGTGCTGTTCTATTTTTAGTGAGGTAATCTCCTTTTTTTTCAAATTCCAGTATGATTTATTATGATATTAGCAGATCTGGTAATAAAAAAGTGCATATTATAAAAGATTTAGTATGGAAAATATATGATGCTGAGAGAAATTGTTTGCACATGCTTATAGTGTGACAATGTAGCTATGCTCCTGGTATATTATAAGCAGTATTTATCATCACAGAATGTACATCCATGCTGCAATTCATTATTTGCAAAGTATTTTGATAATCAGACACGTATTTCAACTTCGTTAATTCATTATTAGTAAATACTGAGTAATAGAGATATACATGCATATTGCTGATCCAGCAGTAGAATGTTTAACTCTCAAGCTAATGACTGTGGTTCAAAACCCATTGGAGGCTGGCTCACACGTAACGAAATGTCAAACTACCCAAATATTTGACATCAAAGAGCCGATGGTTAATAAATGAATGTGGTCTAGTGATGTCATTAAACAAAACAACCCCCTCCCCTCCCCCCAAAAAAGACTACTTTGCAGACCCATTGACATTTGATTTTGATCAAGTTAAAGATTTAAGAAGTTTTCCCAGAAAACCTACACTCATAAATGTAAAAACTAACATTTCAATAAACCAATAGTTGTCAGTGAAAATATATATATGACAATTGTAATGAAAGATAAATACTAGTAAAAATCATGGCCTATGTTATATCAGTTGTAGAATTAAACAATGTTTTATATGCCTCATGTTCCAGGACGTGGTGTACTCTTTCCCTCGAACACAATACAACAAACCATGAATTTTATTATACCAGTTTTGGAATAAGATTTTTTTCCTTGTATTTCTTCCAATGACATGCATATCATTACATAGTTCTAACAATTACTTCCCATCTTCCACCATAATTTGTAGAAACATTAAGCAGAGATCTATATTGGGTAACATCTAAGGCTGGCTTAGGGAATGAGCACTTTCCCACGAACGGGATAGCACAAATCATGGTCTTTGTTATACCAGTTTGTCAATGGACCAGAATTAGTTTCAGCTTACTTGTATTTCTTGACATGATGTACAAATCATTTCATAGCAGTGACAGTTACTTCCCTTCTTCCAGAATAATCTTCGAAAGCATTAGCCTAAGATGTATGTTATTATATGTCTATCATATCATATAACACACATCTTAACCCGGGCTGGGGGACGAGGACCCTGCTTTCGTCCAGCCCACCTGTAACTAAAAAAAACTCATTAAATACATCGTCAAAGCATATGTACTAATCAAATTTATTACCTAGTGCAGAAAGTTTACATTTTTTTTTACAAAAGAGACCATTAATTTTATTTTATTAATAAAATATCACGTCAAAAATATAAATGTGTCAAATTTATGTTACCAGGGGTAGTTTTCTACTTTTAAGTATAATTAATTATATGATTGCAAATTTAATTTGATAATAATTATACAAATAATGTTTTGACATAATTATCACAGGTATATGTTAATTACTGGTATTAATATTTATCATTAGCTTTTAAATGAATGGGTAAATGAAATGTAGTATTAAAGAACGAACAAAGAAACTCACCGCAAATGGTAGTGCACCATCTGATTTCCTGGTTATCTCCATCTTCAACTCCAAATCTGCCAGGAAACTTGCCAAGCAGAGCATTATGCAATGCCATTTCCAGCAACCAATTCAAACCACAAATAGGAGCAACTTACCAAAGGGAATGTTACGCGACTCATTGTTCGCATGTAACACCTAATCTGAAACTGCTCAATCCATTCATTCCACTAAAGCAACTTACCAAAGGGAATGCTACATGACTCATCGTTCAATGTAGCTGTATTTGTCAAAAGTGTATAATGTATTTTCGTGGAGTAATGTGTGATGGACAATTTTGAATTCCACTCATTCATTCAGATAACTTACCTAGGGGAATGTCACATGACTCATCGTTCAATGTAACTGTATTTGAATAAAGTGTTTAATGTGTCTTTGGTGGAGTATGTGAAGGACAATTTGGATGTCATTCATTCCATGAATTGCTGTACATAACTTACCAAACAGCATGTTTAGTGACACGATAATCAACAGTGACATGACATGAGAAGGGATCTACAGAGATGTTTTCGTATTTTACCTTTGTTAGACGTGATTGCGATCGATCGATGTCGCTACTCTTTCGATAAGCAGCAATGGATCTTTCATATGCACTTTCCCACAAAAAGGATGGCACAAACCACAGCCTTTATTATACCAGTTATGAAATTCAACAGTATGTTTTATCTACCTCGTGTTTCTGGAGAAGGTGTACAAATGATTTCATGGCAGTAACTGTTACTTCCAACCTTCTGCAATAATTTTTAGAAGCATTACCCCAAGATGTTTATTTGGTAATATGCATCTAAGGCTGGCTTAGGGAATGAGCACTTTCCCACGAACGGGATAGCACAAATCATGGTCTTTGTTATACCAGTT
>JAULBS010025894.1:0-10505 GCA_032355785.1 Symmetromphalus regularis
AAATTGTCATTTGTCAAGCTTTGACAGTCACAAATTTAATATTAGCGGTCATTTTGTCCGACACAAAATCAGTTCAAAGCTGTACGTTTAAAATGTATATTTTGAGGAATTTCAAGATCATACACATACTTACATATGCCTAGCGGTAACTGAACAGTCGCCATTACATTTACGGAGTAAATCTGTTAATAGACCCGATCAAGTAAAATATTAAATTTGATAAATTTCAATTTAATTTGGTGACAGGTATGTTTTCGTTTTTGACTGGCACAAATTGACTGACATTGGACATTTTGACAGGCACGTCTCAAAAATTATTTCCAGGCTTGAAATCAACACCATGGGTTTCTATTGTGAATTTTTTTTTTTTTTTTACACAACAATGTTTATCCTTCATTGTGGTCGTTAATTTTGGAAACATTCTCAGAAACATTTAATGACAGGCTTTACAGCGTAATCCGAACCCTCCAAGTGAATTGATTGAGAAAGTTACCTGTTGTTATAAGTTGCCACTGTGTGAAAGAAGCTAATGCTGACAAGTACTGTAGATAATTATATAGAAGTGAAAATGTGTTATGCTTATTACTTACCTGGTTTATACTCATTCTCAAAGTTCAGTATTCTGTGATTTGGGGAATAATTCTTCTTGTAACCTAAAGCAAATGCAGAGAAATTTATTAACTTTTAAGTATTGGTGTTATTTTTTTGAAATCTTTTCCATTTTCAAAATGGCCCCTGATTTGATTAGAATAGCAAGGGCAGGACTGTATTTCCTATATTTTAATATGTACAAGTGGCTGGGAGACGTGCAGGGGTCAAAATTTGTATGATGTATTGGATGCCCATGGGATCAGAAGAACACACCAGTGGCACATCTAGTTCGTCATACTCATAGAACACATTGATAAATACTCAGCGAGATGCATCCTTTACATTGAGCTGGTAAGATATAAACCCCTGAAATTACCAGCGGCAATCGACAATGCCTAAAATTACCAGCGGCAATCGACATTGTCGTGAAGATTGCCAGTGTTTTTCTTTCTCCATGGCACTTTTTTGTTGCGGACTTAATTTTTATTTTTTTTTCCCCAAGTTTTATTATTATTTTTTTAGCTAACTCAGAGATGGAAATGTGTGAATGCTAAATTGCTGTGGAAAATGTGGACACTATTTCTCCACAGCATTTATTTTACCGTGGACATTTTCTTAATTGCAAGGATTGACGATCACCGAGTCAACCATGTAGTTACAGTCCATATTTCTTGCTTTTTTTCTCTGCCAGCAAAACGTTACTCATCTTTAAACTGAAGAGTGTAATTTTTTATGTCTCTATTACATGATAATAATTTTCTTTCTGGATTCAGCAAATATGTCATGGCAACAGGCCTGCAGTTTAGGTCTAACGGTTAAATGTTAAGAAGCAGACACAGACGGCTGTGAGGCGAGGAGACTTTCAACACACATTTATGACCGGCAAAGCTTTTTGAACTTACTCAGATCTTATTGCAGCCAGAGGAAAATTCATTTATGAAGGCAAAATAATTCATTTATTCTGCAGTGTGTCGTTAACTCTATAAATAGGTGGGCTTTTATTAGTGGTCTTAATAGGTAATTAACTCAAGTTCTTTCTTTGTTTTTCATTGTGAAATGTTAATACGAAAGTAATATTATTGTAAGCAATCAAATTGAGGTTTTTAGCAGTGCCTTGCGTCTGCTGTCTGAGGAAGATACCTATTTTCCGTTCCAACCAGTGGTCCACAACTGGTTCATCAAAGGCCGTGTATGTGCTGTTCTGTCTATGGAACAGTGCATATAAAAGACCCCTTGCTGCTTATTGGAAAGAGTAGCCTATGTGGCAGCTGTGGGTTTCCTTTAAAAAACATGTCAGAATGACCACATGATTAATGATAAGATAAAAATCAATGTGCTTTAGAGGCATAGTTAAATAAAAGCAATTTTACTTTTTTTTGTTTCTGGTTGTGAAATGTTAATTTGAAAGTAATATTATTGTGAGCAATCAAATTGAAGTTTTCAGCAGTTCCTTGCCGTCTGCTGTTTGAGGAAGGGACCATGTGTTGAGACTTATCTGTGTCAGTCACACAGGGTAAGCCAATACCCCATCTGATTATGAAATTCAAGCAGTAGTGTAGACCTGATAGACAAACATATGGTATTAATCAAACGGTTCTGTAAGTGAATTTCACATCAACTCTCTCTCCCTGCTTTGATTTAATGAGAAATTCCTCCTTTATCTCTTCCGGTTGTCCTACTTGTCTGGCTTTCTGCATACGGCATACACGGAGACTGTTGTTACAATATTGAAGTTGGGTATATATATTTTTTCGGAGGTAATGTTGGTACATGAACTCGCTGTGATAAGATGTATGTTCATGTACATAATAGATGTAGGAATTGTACCCCCATCAGTGTATGTACGTGGAGGTAAAATTCACAATACGCTTTAAAATATTATATACCAAAGGCTTTGAGTGGGGGGCGGGGGGAATTGAGTCAATATAGGTATGTACATTAATGGAAAGTTTTTCTCAATTTCTGTGCAGTGAGGCAAACATCGACCTCCAAAATATCCAAATATTTTCAGGCAAGGGACTTTGCTCTCATGGACCCCTATTGGGGCATTGCCCCTGCACCTTATTGGGGCCTAGGTGTCCCTTGGATTTAGATTTTAGGCTTACTATCTGCCACTTCTTTTTCCAGTTCCCATGCCTGATATAAACATTAATTTTTTTTATCTTGAACATATTGGAGTGGGAGATGGAGATGTATAAATACAGAAATTTTAATTTTTATCGTTAGTGATCGTTTGTTTGTTGAGAGGAAAGAGCATGGGTTCCCAGTTGAATAGCATGTTTCAGTAATTGTGAGCCTCGGTTTTCCAGCAGTAGAACGTCAGACTCTCAAGCTGAAGACAGTGGTTCTAAACCCATTGGAGGATGGCTCACACATGACTGTCTCAAAATAACTAAATGTTTGACAACCAATAGCCGATGGTCTAGTGGTTTCATTGAACAAAACAAACCAAAGTTTCAGTAATTGTTAATTTTCGGTAACAATGGTTTTGAATAACGGATGACAGAATTCAATTTTGGATGTGACATCTACGAAGAACCCCAAATTACCAGATCTTGATAAACAGCTGTCTACTTATTGGTGGTTGGTGCACCACACACACCATACAAAAAAATAATTGTTTTTATTGCTTACTAGACTAGTTTGCAGAATAAGATTTCTCTGTAAACACATGAAAAATGAAACGGTGCAAGCAAGCGGCTATAAAACTTATGTGTGGAGCAGGATGTAGCTCAAACGGTAGTGTGTATGCCTATGAACCAGTCGGTTGTTGGATCGAACCTTCTCAGTGGACTCATTTGCAGTTTCGATTATTTTCCTTTCCAACCAGTGATCCACAACTTGTTCATCAAATGCTGTGGTATGTGCTGTCCTGTCTGTGGATGGTGCATATAAAAGACCCTTGCTGCTTATCGAAAAAGAGTAGCCTATGAGGCGGCAGTGAGTCCTCTAAATACATATGACATAATGACCATATGATTGACGTCCAATAGCCGATGATAAGATTAAAATCAATGTGCTCTAGAGGCAACGTTAAATAAAACAAATTTGATAAAACTTGTGTCTGGTACAACAACCAGGAAAAAGTAGTCGGCTGTTTATCACTGCTAACTGTAGACAAATATATAAATATATATATAGCAATGATTGAAAACGTGGGTTATGTTTTTTTCTTCTGAGTAATAAACAAGGTGCCTGTCATTAATAAATCTAATATGGTTCTCAGGGAGTGTGTGAACTGAGTTAGCTGGTGTGAAATGTCTTTAAAGAAAAAAAAAGAAAGAAAAAAAAACCTCATAACTTAACTTTGTTCTGGCGGCAGACAATTTGTTTTACTACAGAGTTTTTGCGCATCTTGAAAATCTTTGAAAGTATTAATTTAAAAAATAAAAATTCACGGTCTTGAATGTCTTTGAATTTCACGTTTGTCAATAAAAGTCTGTGAAAATCTTTAATTTCTGACTTATTTGTTCCAAAAAATAGAAGAAGAAAAAGACCCTAATTCTCTGCCTCTCATTAATCTTCTGACTACCCTTGAACATATTGAATTTTGCTTGTTTTTCTGTGTGTAAGTCCCATATCAACCATGGTAAATTTAATACTTCTCGGCAATTTCCATCTAAAAACAGGTGGATGACTGGCTGTTTTGATTTTTAAAAATGTTTTTGAAAATTGGAAAAATCTACCTAGAAAGTCTTTGAAGTCTCTATTTTTCGTTAAGAAAAATGTGCAAAAACCCTATACCAATTAGATTGATTTCATTTTTAAAATACCATTATCAGATTTGACATTTGCTTATTAAATAAATTGTAAAACATTGTTATACATAATCATTGAAATAATCTTGCAAGTGAATTTTTACAAGCTGTTTTGATAATGCCGTAGATCAATTAAAATGTTCGAAATCTAACTTTCATTTTGTTTTGTGGCTGTTCTCTTTGTAATTTTCTACATACTTTAGTATCTACTAATCTGCCTCTGTAAAAAAGCATATAAAAGATCCTAGCTGCTAATCAAAAAGTAAAACCATGTTGACTGTATGAAACTTAATAGCCTTCATGTTAAACAAATATTCTTTTCATCCCCAGTGTGAGGTTGTACAACCAGTAATACATAATTTCGAGGAGTTCTAAATTACTGTAACATAAATTTGTTCATTGCTTATCGTGTTCCAGTTCCTTCTAGTAAACCACACACCAGAGTTATCTTGTGAGAAAGTAGCTAGACTCCCAGTAAAGATAACACTGTCAGAAGGGTCACTAACATACTTTGCCTGTCTCTTGCTAGATTTCTTTATATTTCTAAGGAACATACCAACTCCTGCAGACTATGATAAAGTAGCTGGCCTCAAAGTAAAAATTTAAATCACGATGTCATTAATATACCTTGCTTGTCTCTCTTACTAGATTTTCTTTATATATGTAACATACCAACTTCTACTGACTATAAGAAAGTAGCCATGCTCCCACTAAAGATAATGCAGTCATAATAAAGTTGCAACTTGTTCCCAAAGAATTCATTGGGATGCACCAGGGTTACAGCCCTAAATGTGGGGGTCCCGTCTCTTAACGCCAATTATAGACATCAAAATGTGGTTGAAAACAAAGTACTAATCACAAAAACATCTACTTTATTGATCATAATGACTAAAATCAATAATGAATGTGTGTCTGAATGCTTTATACATTGTCTAAACCAAACAACCTTATGTCAGCCTTATTGATAATACGGCTCTGGTACCAGACATAGTCCAGGTTTCTTTTTTGTGATTTCGTTAAAGCATTGTCTGTTGACTGTATCCAGTAGTTTGTGAATGGGTGCTAATGTTCTACAAATACACACAAAACTTTCACAAATTGCTTTACCAGGAAGTGGCTCAACTATTTTACCGATAACCATAAGTGCAGTGACTGTCCGATATTGATCGGCGAATCATCACACTGTATGGTAATAGGTTCTGGAAGTCCAGAATCACACTCCTCGTGTACCAGATTAATGAACTGATGTTTCGTATGTTATTTTTGTGAGGAACTCAACTATTGTCCAAGAGACTGAAAAGTCTTGTACATTGTCTATAATAATAGATAAACATTAAAGGGATACTGAAGTGTACAGTACCATATAAAATGGATTAATGTATTTACAAGGTATTAAAAATATATAAAAAATTTAAACAAAAATATCTTTGTACTTAATATGCATTTTCCGTGTACAAAAGAAACGGAACTTCTTTTTGTAAGAATATAGTCGTACTGTATGATGTAACGTCAGAACAAGCAGTGTGCGAAACTCGTAATAGCCGTATAATAGCAGCTGTTTCCATGGAATAAGTTAATTATTATTACATCTTTGTTCGCGAGAAATAGCATTTCTATGAATAGAAACATTATATTTGTTTACAGAAAGAAAATAATGCAAATTAAACCACAAATGTGTAATCGCTGACTTTAAAAACTGTCATCTGAACGAAGTTACGCAACTGTGTCCATTGGCCTACAGCTCCCGCACGAACACCAGTTGTATAATGTTGTTATTGTTAGAGTCCTATGTCACAGCCCGCATCACGCAGGTTTCTCGCACATCAATCTTATTCATGCGTATGTAATGTTCATCAATCCTAAATCCATACACGTATTAAACATTTTATTGCACCATTCTCATTTCTGAAAAACGTTAATCCATTTTGTATGCTGCTCTGTAGACTTCAGCATTCCTTTAATTATAGATGATTAGTGTAAAATAAATAATATATATAGTTGTATAAAACTTGTGGTTTTGCTGTTATTTAGTAGCCTGTGACTTGAAAGGTCAATGCCTGATGCCAAATCATACTTTATTTGTCAGTAAACAGTTTTATGTTTATGTTAACAGCTTCCAACCAGCACAGGAGCAATAAACTTGCATTTTTACTTTACGTGTATCTTTCATCTTAGGGTTGATAACCTATTTATATATAAAACTATATGTAGTTGTTTTTCTTTGTTAATGATTTGAAACTAGAAAATAAACATTCAGTTAATTTTGTATATGTTATGTGGTAGACTCAGTGGTCCATTGGTAAGATATCAGACTCAAGCTAAGATAGTGGTTCAAAACCTTTTGAAAAAAAGTAAAGTTTATTTTATTTAACGACGCCTCTTGATCACATTGATTTTTATCTTATCGACTATTGGACGTCAATCATATGGTCATTCTAACATATTTATTTAGAGTAAACCTCCTGCCACCACATAGGCTACTCTTTGTGATAAGCAGCAAGGGATATTTTATATGCACTGTCCCACAGACAACGGCCTTTGAAGAACCAGTTGTGGACCACTGGCTGGAATTCAAAATAGCCCAAACTGCAGATGGAAAAAACTTTTGAAGGCTGGCTCACACTTCACTACGTGTTGAAATTATCACGTTTGATATCCAATAGCCGATGATTAATAAATCAATGTGCTCTAGTGACAGTAAATAGACAGTAAATTTTATGATGACTTAATATACATGTAAATTGTAAAACTTAAATTTGTCAATTAAAAATATTAATTTTTACAAGTTTTTTTCTGGTATTAATAGTGTAGTCTAATGAACGTTGGATCATCAGACATTGCATTGAAAACAAACACAAGGCCGACAACAAAATACTGAATAAAAGACAAAAGAAAGCAGAGCAAATATATGGATAAATTCAATATTATAGTGCTCGACAAAACGATTTATTGTGTATTTCAATATCATTGATGTTAATATGCAGACGATCACAAAACGAGCAGAGCGAGCATATGGATGGTTTAAATAATGCTCAACTGGTTCTTTTTTTATCAATTGTAAAGGCCTTTAAAAAAAATCTATTTTTATTTTTTTTATCACAGTGATATGAAAAAGGTTGGTGACTCTAAATATCAGACGTAAAGTACTTTTTTATACTTTGTCTGACGTGGCAAAAAAGTCTTCATCTACACTTTATTAACATTAACCAAGATGTGTGCTTGTTTTATGTAGCAGACGGGAAATCAAACAAACTTTCTACATATTGAAACCAAACTTCGTTTTCGATTGGTCGTGTCATACATAGAACTAGATTTTACAGTCTCATTGATATTGATGGTCAGATCCGCAACATGGTGTGGATCCACTAGGTACACTGACCCTTGCTCTGCAACATTCCCTAATGAAAAGACCAGAAATCCATTCATGAAACAGATCCTGTCTGCGTTTTCCTGCTAAGTAGCAACTCTATAGGTTTTATTGACTCTAAACATTTGCCCCATGTCTGTGAAAGATGTTAAGTTTTGCAAGCGTTGTACTCAGTAAGTGTGTGATGTGTGACTGGACATCCCGGGGCAGTTTGACACCACTGGAGTTGGCCAATTGAAAGGCTGAAGGTCCCAAGGGTTAAATTGCATCTGGTCACATCGATTAGTAACACTGGGAATGCTTTACTCTGCTTTACCCCGTCCAGACAAGTGACTCTCATTATAGAGTGGTAGTATTGCAGGCAAATACTATAACCGCTTGGGGATCCAGTCTTTGTTGATCTTTCAGAAACTCAGCTTTTATTCATTTGCAATCAGTCTGTTAGCATTACTGCCCAAACTATTAAATGTATTCACTCAATGAACACCTGAAGGATTTAGAAAGTAATTTGAAGGTTTTTGAGTTTTGGATTGAAATATAACTCTTTTAAAAAAGAAAAGAAAAAAGAAGCTCTATATAAATGTATATTCTTTTAGTTTTATTTCTTCTTTTTTCCCCTTTTTTTTATGGGGGGGGGGGGAGTATTTTGTTTAACAACACCACTAAGCACATTGATTTATTAATCATCGGCTAATGGATGTCAAACATCTGGTTATTTTGACACGTAGTCAAGTATGAGCCAGCCTTGAGAGTCAACTTTTTACGGCTGGACCACCCAGTCTCAAATGTATATTCATTCTTAATCTCACAGTGGTAGTTGAGTACCATTGTAAAAGATGGTTGGGCTCTTACCAACAGTTAATATTAGTTACAATGCTGATTAGAAAACTATAAATGAATATCCTTTAAAGGGAATACAGAAACTATTTTAAAATAAAAGTTATGCCACATTTGAAATAAAAGGTTCTGCCACTTTTTTTTTACAATAATAAATAAATTTACTGCACACTTTTGTTTCAAAGGAGACTGCTGAAATGGTGTGAATGGTAATCTTGACATGACAAAGGGAGTTAACAACTGTAAACTCTTGATTTATTATTCATCAAGATATAGCCAGCTATAGACATTGTCTTTGTTCTCTGTATTTATATTAATGGCAGTGGGGAACAGATTTATTTGTCAGCGAGTCCAGGTACAAAGCAATATTTTCTTTCCATTAAGGAAGTATTCATAGCATTGGTCATTGTCCAATGCTGTCAGCGTTGTAGAGGTCACATCTCCTCACTCGACTGGGAGCACAAAATAATACCAATAGATGAACTGCAAATTTTCTTTTGTTACTGTTTGCACTGAAAATTTGTATAACAAATGTTTGTCTCATATTTTCTGTTATATTGTAATTGTTTTAACAGACCAGCATAGGATTACGGTTGCTTACATACTTAATCTTCTTTGTGTTAAGAAGTGCATAAGGCTGTAACCAGAGATCGCCACTGCTGTCTGTCTGTCTTGCCAGCTTTTCCAGCAGCTTTTACTAGAGAAATGTCGCCTGCAGTATTCAAGCGTTTGCATGACCTTGTCGAGAAAAGTTGCCTGCAGTGTCCAGAAGGTTAATGATGACTACATTTAGTGTTAATTACTCGGACTCCTAACTTACTCATCTTGGAGGACAATCAAGCAGTTGGTTCCTTGACCTTCAAACATTATTTCAATTCTTGGAGCTCATTTAATTGCATCGTACAAACTGACAATTCACCTGTATTAGTATGGTATTTATTTTTGAAGAAAAAAACTCAACAACTCTTTTTATAGCTATTTGAAAACTAATTTGTTAACATGAAGAAAAAGTAAATTTGTAACCTTTAGTCTGAAGGTTATTTCAGTGTATGGGATAAACAAGGGCAGCGAGATTAACATTTGTGTTTGGTACCAGTTACGTTGGACAGAACATGACATTTTGTAACCGAGTAAGAAGCACACTTGTTAAAACTACATATACCCTTGTTTTTATGTCTGGTTCATCAAAGGCCGTGGTTTGTGCTGTTCTGTCTGGGACGGTGCATATAAAAGACCCCTTGCTGATTATCGGAAGGAGTAGCAGGTTTCCTCTAAAGACATATGTCAGAATGACCATATGTAAGACGACCAATAACCGATGATAAGATAAAAATCAATATTCCCTAGAGGCGTTAAATAAAACAAACTTTACTTTGTTTTTATGTTTGTTGCTGGGTAGTATGTGGGTTGCTTGATGAAGGTCATTATGGTTACCAATTTGGTTGTATGTAATGCAGCTGGTATTCAATAGACTTTAATTGACTTCATATCATATGGTTGTATTACAGCTGCTATAGAGAGACATTGAAATGACCGTGTGGCTGTATCACAACTGGTATAGACATTGAAATAACTACATACCGTGTGGCTGTATCCCAACTGGTATACAGTAGACATTGAAATAACTACATATAGTATGGCTGTATCATAACTGGTATAGAGTAGACATTGAAGTGACTACATACCGTATGGCTATATTACAGCTGGTATAGAGTAGACATTGAAGTGATTACATACCGAGTGGCTATATTACAGCTGGTATAGAGTAGACATTGAAGTGACTACATACCGAGTGGCTATATTACATCTGGTATAGAGTAGACATTGAAGTGACTACATACCGAGTGGCTATTTTACATCTGGTATAGAGTAGACATTGAAGTGATTACATACCGAGTGGCTATATTACAGCTGGTATAGAGTAGACATTGTAGTGACTACATACCGAGTGG
>JAULBS010025904.1:0-10504 GCA_032355785.1 Symmetromphalus regularis
GATATGTTTAGTAATTAGTATGATAGTATCAAAATATGACTTTATTACATCTTGGTAATTAATCAAACTGTATTGCAATATGGGTTTGCTGTATTGCAATATATCACAATATGGTTTTGGCTGTATCATTGCACCCCTATTTATTATTTACACATCTATTGTTGTGTTCAAATATTTACAGCCTAAGTATTTTTCTAATTTTACCTTTAATTCTTTTTTTCTTACACATTAATATTTGCCATTATAACCAAAATCTGATATATAGTTTGTACCCCATTCGTCAGTGCCCCACACCCCACTCCACTTCCCAAAGTCATTCCTATGGGCCTGAATAATGAAAGAAGTCATGAAAATATTAAACGTTTACAGATTTAAAGGTACAAATATCTCCACAAAACAATGGTTAAAGGTGAGGGGAAAAAATTGTTTTTTACAAAATATAACAGTTACTTTAATTTATGAAATAAACCTTGCCAACCTTGTAATTCTTTAGAATAATTTCTCTTCTGGAGAAGGTTTGTACTTCCTTCTCTAAAGCTTTCTTTACATCGATTGGCTGGCCTGGGCCGAGGTCAAAGTTCATCATACTGCTAGCCACAGATTGGAGATCCACCATAGCCTAAACAAAATACAAGCCTTTTTGTTTAAACATTAAAAACTATCTCACTTAAACCTTAAGAGAAAACTGCCTAATGTAACCTGGCTGTAGGATTTCACGGTAACGATCGTTCCCGGTAAGGTGTCGTTACCGTGCTGGGGAAACTATGGAACCGAAATTTTTTTTTCCATGATATTAATTAAGTATTTACGGCAAAAACACAAAAACTTAACAGTTCAACTCAACGATCGATTATTTTACTCATCTACCTGTACCATCTAGATAAGGCAAAGCAATTAAAAAAAAAATTAAAGTTTTAGAAACGTTGTTCAGTTCTGTTGTAGGCCTACGTTGTTCGTCTGCCATATTACTTCCAAGCGCAAAGCATTCTGGGTCGAACTGTCAAGTTGGCGCGAGCGTAGTAAATGCAGACGATTTGTTTTGAGCATGTTTTACAATTTCTGCACAGGTGTGTTCAAAATATACTCCTACTAAATTTAATTAAATGTTTCAAGAATGGGTACCCATCACCAATTTTACGGAACCGAAAAACAGTTACCCATGGGTTCCCATGAGTGCCAGGCACGGAACCCAAAATGTGTTTCCCATGAAATCTGAAATCCTACAGCCTGTGTAACATATATTTCAAATGAACTGACTGTAATTAAAGTACATGTATCGTGCAATTTTAACAGTACTTTTTTTTTTTTTAAACACTATTCTTTGTATGTACCAAAAGTTATTTAAATATGGACACCATTGGTGACTAGTACAACCAATTATTTCAACCCATGATTGTTTTTATTTTTGTTTTGAACAAGTAACAAATTCTCTACCTATGATGTGTACTGAAACACAGCGTGGTATAAGGTGACAACATTACAATGGAAATGGCTGAAAGAGTATAACTCATTTTTTAAATCACTTAAAAGTGTAATGGAAAAAACTAATTTAGCAATGGCAATTAAGTTCAATCGCAACATTGTTTCAATAGTAAAGGATGAGGTGTCAACAAATTAAATCAAATTAAAACTACTTTGAAATCAGTTAACGTAGCTTTAGTGAGTTGATGTAGAAATAGTCCAAGAAGTTAGACCTCATGAAAAGCGTTATTTTCATCTGTTTTTTTTCTTTTAATTTCGCAAGGTTTAAGTTCTGAATGCCATTTTAAGCTATAAAAGCTATTATTCATTACAGTGTGGAATCGGATTATTTAAAACAAATTATTGGTACCAGGTGACAAATCACCTCCAGTGGATAATGTTTATCATATTAATACAGAATCCGATAGACATCATCCACATGAGGCGATTTGTTGCCTGGTACCAATAATGTTTAAAAAATAATCAGATTGCGTTTTTATAAAGACCAAGCCAAGTGACAGCCATTGTTGCCACGAAGAATTTAAAATGTTATTTAGGTGTGGTGCAGGATGTTTGTTCGTACAAAATGGATCCATTTTTTGTTCAGATGATTTTAGAAGGTTTACTCTACAAGGTGAGTGTTCATTTTTTTTATATAGTTTATACGTTTCCCAACAAAATTGTTAAAACCAGGATCCAGTCGATTCAACACGCAAAACAAGTTATGCTGTATTATCAGCATATAATATTGAAAATGGCGTTGAGAACTTAGACCCGGTGGAGTAAAAGAAAAAACAGATCAAAATAATGCATTTAACGAGGTGTAAGTGCTTGGATTAGTGTAGAAAGGAAACGAGACCATAAAACAAAAAACACATTTTCTCGTATCAAAAGATGTATTACCTCTGGCCGTCTTGACATAGGCACCATCTTGATGATGGAGTTATCACCAATTGCGTAATCATCCAGGGTGAACGCATCTCGGAGAAACTGACCTTTGTACCTCAGTCTAAACTGGTGGTCTTCTTTGCCGAGTTCATACAGAATATGAAGCAGCTGTGCTCGAACTCTTGCTATCTTGTCAGCTGATGATACAACCGTTACAAATGTTTTCAGCTAAAACAAAATGTGATACTACTGTTATAAGTGTTTTCAGCTAAAACAAAATTTGATACAATTGTTACAAATATTTTCAGCTAAAACAAAATGTGATTATTCGAAACCAAGGGGTTGTGTTTGTCGACTTTTGATGAAAAGGAAAAACTTAGTCTGTTTACGCTACTTGGAACATGCAATTTTTTTATTACTTTAGTTTGCATGAACCTAGGCGAAAAAGGACTAGAGTTTAGGAAATAACAAAAAAGTCCTATCTTCCAAATTTTTTCATTACTTTGTTCAATAATAATTTAAAATATTACTCATTCAACATAGTGTTAAGCTAGATTATATTTGACAATGGCAACTAATGGCAGACGACATCACTACAAAGTGAGGTAACTCACATTCCGAACATCTCGGTCATTTCCGGTAATATTTGTATCTCGTTCATCGTTTTTGCTTTAATAAATAAATCTTTGTAAATATGGCATTGATATTAAGTTATGATAAATATATTTATAAAATAATAACCGCGTACCATAAAAATAATTACCTAACATCCTCATTCTTTATGGATTTGTCTGACGTCTGCAAAATGGCGGTCAAATTAACGCTGGCTCGAAATGCCAAAACAATACTTTTGATTGTCGTTTAAACAATACAGAACCAATGGACATCATTTACTTAGGTCAGGGTTTTTAGAATATCTTATGGAAGCCTGAGAACCGTGACCATTTATTTTTAGGGTCAGGCTACAAACTAATCATTTTTGATGAGCCCTACTTCTTCTAATGAATATATAAAAAATTTATATAAAAAAATACTTTAAAAAAAATTAAGAGAAGAAAGAATTACCGTATTGTGTCTATTTATACCAATATAAGCACCATCCCATTTTTATGAGAAATAGTGCCCGTAAAATAGTAAAACTGCCATGTACCTGACAGCCGACTTGCACTATAAACTGGCGCTATAAATATAAACAGTACGGTATTGTTTATTTGACCATGATGCTGTTGTGAATCGAAAACAACTGGATACATTAGGTTCAAAACTACATAACCAGAATTAAGATTTTACCTGATTTAAAATTTTCATTCCTTGTTTAAATAAAACACATTTCTTTGAATAAGTGCTGATGTAAAGATAAGAACACATGGTTTTAAGTGACATGTGTTAATTTCTGAGAAAATCAAGATAAATTATTACCATTGATGAAAATTTTATATTTTTATTATAATTTCTGTAACATGAATATTATTAAATAGTTTTTAAAAATTTCTGATTTTTCATTGTTAACCAACTGTTAAAGATATATTATTAGGCTGTCCAATTCTTTAACATGCTTTAGTATTAAAAAATACATATACAACAACACGTTAAAAAAAAAGGAAAAAAAAGAGGATATTTCTGGAATCAAAAGAGTTTTCGTAACATTTTATTTTACATTTTTATGAGAACTGCCATTTTGAATTAAAAAAACATCAAAATGTTGATTGAAGAATCATGAAAAGTTATAACACGTATCCTTAGGTTTAAAATAGATTGTCCCAAGTCTATGGGAATGAAGACCATTTTGGACTGTTGTCTTAATGTTTATACTAATATTTTATACATTTAATGTGACGTCATTATTAAATTACACAACGGCTAGCATCAAAATCCTTAGTCCAAGGTATTAAATTCAAATTGCAAAGGTGGCAGTCCTCCTAAAAAGTAAAATGAAAAGTTACAAACTGTTGATTACACAAATTCATTTAAAAAAAAATGTTTTTAATAGTTTTGTTGTACATGTATTTCATTATTTCTAAAGATGTTAAATTATGATTTTCTCGTAATATATCAGTTGTTACTTACGCCCTTATGTTTCTCGCGGTATAACGTGCTAAGGCAATTAATAAATTTTCATGCTTTAGTAAATTTAGATTTTAAAATAAATTGTGAATAACTCAGAGAACTGATGTAGCCATGTGGTGTTCTGGCACCCTCCTCCATCTCATCATAATTATTCTTTAACCCTGATTATTATAAATTTTATAAATGTTTCTTGACATCCACTCAGTGGCGCGCAGAGGTTTGGTGATGCCTGGGGTCAACTCCTTGATTGTGTGCCACCAAGACTCAAGTATAGGGACTAATTTTAATTTCACTTTGATTGGCTACCCCCTTAAAATGGAATCCTGAGGCTGTTGCCCACTCTGCCCCCATTTCTGCATGCCACTACATTCACACACTCAACCCCAAATGCAGTTATAAAGCATAAAAGTCTCCTCAAAATCAAACTGTTGATTATTCGAGTTTCTCAGAATAAAATTAAGATTGAACCCTGACCATTTGTAGTATGTTTTACAAAATAATGTTTGCACCCATACTTTTCAAATCATCTTTACCCTATTATTGTATCACCTCACTGCAACTATCATATCACTGACATATTCTATTCACTAGTAGTTAGTAACCTCATTTATGTTTTAATGAAACCTGTGTCTGCGCCTAACTCACCAATACTGTTAACAATTTCACACATTTATGTTTTTGTGTGTCTCTCAAATGTAAAACCAGAAAACGGGGTCAAGGAGGTCTAGACAATGAAGATTTGCAACCAAATTATTTTTCTGAAGCTAAATAAGTGAATATGTTGTGGAGAATATATGTCGGTAGGAGTATCGGAGCATTAGCCTTTAAAAACAGTAAGAAAAATTTCTCCAATTTGGTTCTGTTCTGACTGGAGACTAATATTTATCAGTTATTGACTGCTCATAAGGGCAACATCATGTTTTATGGACTGAAGAAACTGATATTGACCGAAGGCGTCAGTAATTGTTTTATTATATAATGCTGATTAATTGATTGAGTAAATTTACGCGGTGCTAAATATTTATTTTTATTCCACACTGTACGGTTTCTCCATACGCCATAACTAATGACGTCATCTTTATAACATTATAAAACAAAGATGACGATAGAAATCAGTAACGAATTTATGAATTTTGAACAAAGGATGTAATCACACTGTCAATATAACTTTTGATGGACCGGCAACACAAATGTCACAAATTATGAGTGGTCATGTGACCTGTTTTCGACCAATGAAAACACTAAATATATTCTCATTATGTATTTGAGACTATTAAGTCACATTGAAAACTTTAATTTTTTTAATAACGACAAATCCTGTTTCCATTGTTTAGAGCCTCATAGTTTCTTGGTAGGATGCCATTAAACTGTACTTGTCTGATCTGTCCACATGGTTTTCACTCAGTTAAACTGCTGACAAAATTAACCAGTGTATATCGCTGGATACTTAAACTTATGTTCAGTTCTAGCAGGAGGCATCCTAAGCTTAAATATTGTTAGAGTTATGTCCCTTGAATACATGTTATTTTGTTTCTTTTTCACTTGGTGACATACTTCATCTGCTAAAGTCATAATAGTCAGTCTAAAGGTCACAAGAAATTACTCTAGTTAGATGATAGCAACATCATAAGGAAACTGTAGTCAAACCCCTACATGTCACATATTTGTCTAGAAAACAAGATGGCTGCACTGTTTTGCCTTAACCATAGTCACAGAACAATTGATGAAGAATGAATGGACCAAACCATAATTATACCATTGAGAACAGTAGTTCCTAAATATTTTTGGGCTGCTGTTCCTTTGGCTACCAGGCCACACCCATAGCGTCCCCGCCCTTACATACGGACACACCTCTTTCTTAGTATTAGGTATACTGCAAATGCTTACAAACCTAGAGCCTTGGCCCTATGCTGTCTGATCTCGCTGTCATGTGTCCTGTCCAGACCACATCACCAAGATACAAACAAATGTTCAGACTTATAACTCTGACTTCAGACCACAACATAAAATAAAACCATGCTTTCGTGTTTAACTCTTATGTTAATTCTATTCTTTGTAAAGCATATATGTTCCTTAAGTATTTGTGATTTAGATTTTGTCATATAGATACGTAAAAAAATATAAAATTATCTGTTGGTTCTGATGCCGCCCTACTGCCCCCTTTTTCATCATCACCCCCTGGATATTTGCACCATCCCTAGGAGCATGATACTGCTTTGGGAATGACTGATCTAGAAGATAATCACTTAAAGGGATGGTTATATAAAATAAATACTGAAGCACTAATGTCATTCACTGTTTATTCATATGTATACATGAATGACATTAGTATTACTGATTTTATAGTTTCTCTAGTTCACTAAGCCAAACTTCGTACTGTTCATTACATTTCACAATTTATGAAAATATCTTTGCAAGCCTGGAAATAAATGGGTGGTCAAGGACCAGTACAAATTTGTCATTTTGGAAGATTTGACAGACACAAAGTTAATTGTGTCTGTCATTTTGTCCAGCACTCATGTTTTAACTTTTAGTAAAAATAACATTTTTGTATAAAGTCAGCTTGATGCAGCTTGTGTCTGTTGAATAAATTACAAAGAATTAAATAATAAAAAGCATATACCATTAACTATTCCTCTAGAGCACATCAGTTATTATCTTATCAGCGGCTATTGGACATCAATCATATGGTCATTCCAATAAGCAGCAAGGGGTCTTTTATATGTACCGTCCCACAGTCAGGACAGGACAGCACATACCATGGTCTTTGTTGAACCAGTTGTTGACCACTGGTTGGAATGGAAACATAGCTCAAACGGCAAATGGGTCCACTGAGAAGGATCGTTCCAACGACCGACTGCTTCACAAGCGGACACTCTACCATTTGAGCTACATCCCGCTCCCATAAAAACTAAATTTTATATTTTGTTTTAAACTGTCAGGAACATTTCCTTTAATGTTCAGTACAAATTGACTGATGCTGGACATTTTGACCAGCTGAAATAAAATAATTATATCAATTTGCTACCACACACTGTTGTAACCCCTGCAATTAAGAAAATGTCCAAGACAAAATAAATGCTGTGGAGAAATAGTGTCCACGGTATTTTCCACTGCAATTTTAGAGTAAAGCGTATTTTATTTTTAATAATAAAAAAAATACACCAGTGACCTTGAAAAAACATTAGACTGTTGCAAAAAAAAGGTGCCACAGAGAATGAAAAACTTTGCGGTAATCTACACAGCATTGCTGATTGCGGTAGGCAATTTTAAGTGTACCACATTAGGTGGGTAAATATATCATCTAACACCCCCCCCCTCACTACCCCCCAAAAAATTGCAACAAAACGTTTTTCAAATTGTTTATTGTATTTTTTGATGTAGGGAACAACATCAAAAGTTGAACAATTTTGACACATGAGAAAGTCTTTAAAAACGACAAAAAAACAAGAACGCTATCTGCAAAAAAAAGCACTTTAGAAATCTGATTGATAACCATGAACTTGCAATTTTTTTAATCCTTATCTTATAATTAATGCTATTTTCATTTATGTTTTTCAAATAACAGTAGTTCCTTGGATGGAGATTACATTTGTACCGACGTCTTGATGTCATTAGTGACATAATCAAGGCATAACTCTTAGTCCATGATGGGTATTTTGGCACTATATTGACTTGCCTACACTGTATTCACATGTAATATGACAGGGGTTTAACTGGCTTTTATAAAAGAGGGGTATCTGGGACTCATCTTTTTCTTTTCTGGGGTCCAAACCTAAAACCTAAGTGTCCACAATTTAGTCAAGAGTTGCAGATAACAGATTTTACATTAATAAAAAATATTTATTCTGTCATAATTTTTATCTGTTTTATGTTGAATAAATGAATTCTTTTTTATGGCACTAAAATGTCCCAGTACACCCTCCACCCCCAACCCACTATTGTTTATTCATGACTGAGTCAATTATATAACCAGAAAAGTTTTGATATTTTATAGGAGTGCCATGGAATGCAGTGTCTGATTTTGGGGTCCAGACCTTTTGCAGGTTTTGCTGTAAATCCCTGATATGATGTCACAGGAATACATTGCCATACATCAGCCATAAGGCTGGAGTTTTTAATTTTTTGTTTCTCAAACATAAGGTCCTCCAAAAATTGGGTAGGAGGCAGAGAGAGAAAAAAGTTACAAAATGTCTTGGAAGGAGAAAAAATAAATTGGTATAAAATTAATTTTACCCGTTTTACTCATTTAACTGGTCATATGCCTGCATACTTCTATATTTACCTCCTATGAAAAGACATTATTCAACTTCAAAGTGTAAATTTAATGTTTTTGTTTAAACCCTGGGCAGTGCACACACATTGCCTGTGGTAGTTAAAATATAGTACCGTATGCAGGTTGTTGTTTTATTTGTTATGTTTTTTCTAGCCTTCAGGACAGTGGGTGGAAATAAAATAAGAGTGAAACGAATAATTTTTTTAATCTGGCCTAAGCTCTTTTATTTTGTTTTTATCTTTCAGTAATCGCAGGACTCCACCAAGGTGTTTTCCTGCAAAAGGAGTCATTTACAACACAAATACACTGCAGAAGTTTAAGGACTGGAATAAATTAGAACTGCTTGAAGTTATTGGCAAATTAGTAAGAGATCCTGGATATTTTTTAATATGTATGTACATGTATTCATGGATCAGTGGAGGATAGGGGGGGACATGTCCCTCTCACTTTTCAATGTCATTAATGACTGGGTGCAGTGGTAAAGCTGTGGTAAGTACTTGGATCAAATCTCAGTCCGTGTATGAAGATCATATTTTCACAAATTACACAGCAGACTGTAAATACCATCTTGATATCAACCGCTGTTCAAATAGATTCATGTCCCGGCATCAGTGATGCAGTGGTTAAGCTGTTGGTCTCATGGCTGGCAGGTATTTGGATCAAACCTCAGCTGAGTCATGGGATTTTTAATGTCGATACTGGCTCCAACCCAGAGTGAGTGTTCGGCAAGTCTCAGTGGGTAGGTGTAAGCCACTTACACTGACCAGTGGTCTGCAACTGGTTTAGCAAAGGCCTATAAAAGATCCCTTGCTGCTAATTGGTAAGAGTAACCTATGTGGCAGTAGCTAGTTTCCTCTAAAGACCCTGACTCACAAAACACCATATGTTGGACACCTAATAGTAGGGAGTCATTAAACTAACAAACCTTTCCTTTTATTTATTTCTAAATTATTTTATTTATTTATACTTGTTTTTGTTTTTTTTAGATCTGGAAGGATATTTACACTGGGAAGATTTTCGAAGAACCAGAACGTTTGTCACGGTTTCTTATTTTAACCCATGCTGTAAGTATTAAATTTTATGTTTTTCTGATTATTTTTCCATATTGTAATATCAGTGATAAAGAATTTTACATGGAGGCAAGATAAAATAGTTTTGCAGCATCATTTTATGCTATTTTATTCAGTATGCTTTTGTTTTTTTAATTGTTGTTATACCACAGCAGAACAATTTAACTGTGGCAGTTGCGGGTTGTCAAAACATTGTCTACATTTCAAAGACGGCATATTTTCATATTATTTTCCACATGTTTGTAAGTGATGATAACTCTCTTGTTTTATTTACTCACACGCAGGACTTGAAGAAATATGATTTTTACTACTGGTGTGCTTTCCCATGTTTGGCATTGTATGAAGGCATTGCTATAGAGGCCCAGACAACCCTTGAAAAAGCGTTCAACTCAGAACAGGTAACGGGAAAAATAAACATAGTGAAGATTAATTTTGGTTATTTACGAGCAAAGTGGGAAAAAAGTTACATTTTGTTTTTTAACGATGCCTCTAAAGCACATTGATTTATATCTTATCATCGGCTATTGGATGTCAATCATATGGTCATTCTGACATATGTTTAGAGGAAACCCACTGCCACCACATAGGCTACTCTTTCCAATAAGCAGAAAGGGTCTTTTATATGCACCATCCCACAGAAATGACAGCACATACCATGGTCTCTGATAAACCAGTTGTGGACCACTGGTTGGAACTGAAAATAGCCCAAACTGCAAATGGGTCCACTGAGAAGGATCGATCC
>JAULBS010025915.1:0-10504 GCA_032355785.1 Symmetromphalus regularis
TGTTATACTAGATCTCGTTTTCATATCACGCAAGACATTTTAACTGAACCATGGTATAGGGAATTCCATGTCGAGTCAATAAGATTTTTTTTCACATTTAAAAATTTCAAATTTCACTATCAGACCTACTTGTGGGGTGAAATAAATTGGTACGAAATGTTTTTGCAGCTGCTAAAATAACAGCTAACTGGAGAATACCCGTTACGTGACTTGAAATATATACATCACACCTTCAGCGGATAAAATGATTTGACTGGTTCTCAGTTATTTATGTAGATGCAGTCAAACCAATAGGTGTCTCCTGTGTAAGTATATCAACCACCAGTCTATTATAATAAAATGTATTGAGAACACTTTTGCTGATTTTGTTTAGCGACGTGTACATGTATACATAATGTAATAAATCTACGTGCTCTTCCTACTTATTTATAGTTATTAATGGTTGTATGATACTTTAATATGATAACAATAAGTGTTAACTCTTTCATCCCTATGATAATGTATGTGTAAAATTCCCTAACACTGAATATATTTAGACAATTGAGTAGTATCATAGAAGTGTATTTTTGTCTACAATTAGCAACAAAATGATATATACAAAGTAAAGATTTTCTGAAAGTGTAATGAATGGGCTGGGTTAATCTAATATAGTTTGTTTTACAGGTGTTTTACAGGTAAGAACAGGTGTAATTTCAACAGAATGTATGCTTGATTAACACATCGTTATGATTGTAACATTGTTGATAAAACAAATTATTTATACTACTGAATGTTAAAATAAGACTGCATAACTATATTTATACAAATAGCATATAAATTTTAAATACCTACCTATTTTAATATGAACAGGTCAATCCAGGTAGCGAGAATTATCGTTCATTGTGTTTGGGTTTTTTGGTTCGATTACAATAAGAAAATTACTGGAAGTGCAAAGAGACCATGTGCTGTAAGTATGTGGAAAACCCACAACTGTTGCAAATCGGGAGTCTGCGAAAAATGGTGCCAAATACGTACAGGTATAACAAACCGCTACAGCGGCCTGTAGTGTTCAACGGAGTATATTTCTTGAACCACTAAAGTGGCCTATCAGGTTTCTAAGTGCAATATCAGTTTCCTATAAAATTCAAGAAACTCAAAAATTACAAACTCAAGTCAAAGTGAAGACTTGACTCACCAAAATAGCAAGTCATAAAAAATTCTAAATGCACATCCTGAATGAATGAATTATGAAGGCACTACATACCAGTCTTGTTATCCTGTCCAACTGCCAAGTCGAATGCGGTCATGTGATCCTCATTGCAGACGGTGAGGTCAGCTCCGAACTCGAGAAGAGTTTTAACACATGCAGGGTGGTTGTTGTAGCAGGCATACATCAGTGCTGTACTCCCACTCTGCGACAAACACAATGTAAGTATTAGAACAGAACTACCGTCACAAGATGAACACAAGAACAGTTTTAATGCACGCAGGCCTAGAGAAAATAACAATAATTATGATCTGAAAGATTAATGTATATTATATAAAGCAATTGCAGCCCTTAAAATTCAGATCATCTTGCGACGGCAATTTAGTTCCAATAATAACAAAGTAAATACACGATAATAATAAAAATGTCATTACAGATCAATTTTGCAACAGCTTTTTGTCATGGCTCTGCTGATTGATGTTGCAAATTTCAAGGGGCTGTAAATGAAAGGAAAGATTTTAGGTAAACATAAAATATTTATTAAAAATAACGTAATCTACTCGAGGAAATAACACCAAATCTAAAGAGCAAAAGTAAAGTTTGTTTTATTTAACGACACCTCTAAGCACATTGATTTTTATCTTATCATAGGCTACTGGATTTCAATCATGTGGTCATACTGACATTTATTTAGAGGAAACCTGCTGCCGCCACATAGGCCACTCTTTCTGATAAGCAGCACATACCACAGCTTTTGATGAACAAGTTGTGGACCACTGGTTGGAATGGAAAAGTAAGGAACAAATAAATATGATTTTAAATACTAATTAACACATACCTCGTCCACGCAATTCACGTCCATACCATGCTGAAGAAGCAATTTGACAATTTCCCTGTAACCATAGCAACTAGCCAGCAATAAAGCGTTTTCTCCATTTTTCCCATTCAAATCAATATTGGCCCGACTCTGAATGAGGAATTCCACGGTTGGCATCTGTCCATTAGCACACGCCCAGTGAAGAGCCGTCAAGCCTTGCTCGTCAGTTTTGTTCACATCTCCACCTAACAAAACAAAATATCTTCACTTGTACAGATCTGTTCACATCTCCATCTTCACTTGTACAGATCTGTTCACATCTCCACCTAACAAAACAAAATATCTTCACTTGTACAGATCTGTTCACATCTCCACCTAACAAAACAAAATATCTTCACTTGTACAGATTTGGCCATTTTGTTTTTAAAATCTCATTGCCTGAAATTAGAGCAACTCTTACTTAGATGAATCGGGCATGGGAATTGGAAAAAGTACCTGGCACGTTTTCAGCCTACAATCTAAATAAAAGGGATGCCAAGGCCCCAATAGGCTGCAGTGGCAATGCCCAAATAGGGGGTTCAGGAAGATGAAGTCCCCCACCAGAAATTTAAATGGAGTATTTTTGAGGCCAATTTGCTGCCTTAGCGCACAGAAATTAAGTTCTGAGGGACTAGTAGAAGATTAGTTCAGGTCAAACTTGTCACCCCCATTAAATATAGTTTTATTATAATTATTACCACCTTCTGTGATTTCTTGCTGCAGCATCACCAATTCACCTTGAGCTGCCATCTGATGAATGCTCATATCTGAAAATATACAACTCTATATTACAAGACTGTCACTGTGGTCGAGTCTTTACTTATATCTAAAATATACAACTCTACATTACAAGACTGTCACTGTGGTCGAGTCTTTACTTATATCTAAAATATACAACTCTATATTACAAGACTGTGACTGTGGTCGAGTCTTTACTTATATCTAAAATAAAATTTGTGTATTCAAGTGTATGACATCCAATAGACGATGATAAGATAAAAATTAATGTGCATGTGCTCTAGAGGTGTCGTTAAATAAAAATAAAAAACTTCTTTAACACTGAATAACAGATACTTACAGACAGCAACAATTAGGAATGTTATAAATAAATATATGTACATATATATTATGCAAAAAGCCTTTTTTTTTTTAAATAATGTCACAGTGCCACAGAAAACAAATTAATGATGGCAATTAAGTACAATCACAAAATTATCTGAATTTTAAGGACTGTAGTTTACATATCTACATTATCAAACAATAACATTCACTGTGTTCTATAATACTTACTTTCAACAATAGAGGGCGTTGTGGTCTGTACATTGCCTCGTTGTAAGTTTGTCATAACAGTGGAGGGCTAAAATAAAAATAAATAAAAAAATTGCAATCTTTAATCAGGATAAACAGCAAATTCTTGTATTATTTAGACAATAATATATAACGGGAATTTGTTGTTTGAGAGACATGTCAATTATTGCCAAGATGGTCTTGTGATAACAAAAACACAGCAGGACAAACAAGAAAATTAATACGTTCTTCATGGAGCATGATGGAAATGGCTTAGTTTTGTTGTGAAATTTGTACATACCCGGTAAGCCTCAGTGTTCCAGTGGTAGGACACTGGACATAAGCCTTGTGGAGAACTCACTCTGGATTGTAACGTAAAGTAAAGTTTGTTTTATTACGCCTCCAAAGCACATTGATTTTTATCTTCTCATCGGCTATTGGACGTCAATCATATGGTCATTCTGACATATATATTTAGAGGAAACCTGCTGCTGCCACATAGGCTACACTTTTCTGATAAGAAGCAAAGCTCTTTTATATGCACCATCCCATAGACAGGACAGTACATAACACGGCCTTTGATGAACCAGTTGTGGAACACTAGTTGGAACGGAAAATAGCCTCTCTCTGGATTGGAGCTGGTATTGATATTAAAAATGTTATGCCTTGACTGAGGTTTGATCCCAGTAGCTACCAGCCACAAGTCTGACAGCATAACAACTACATGTACACTACCAGGCCTGGTGTTTCCAAGGAAATACGGTTTACTAGGATGACAAGAGATAAAAAAGCTCACCCGGAATGGTGACATGGGTGTCTTCCCTGGCGTTCCATATCCCACCGACTTGGATGGCGATGGATCACTAACGTTACTGTGAGCTACACCTGTAAATTGAGAACAACGACCATTCAACAGTTTGTTCCACATATAAATATATTACAAACAACTGACAAACTAAAGAAAAAAATCATGCAGAGAACAGTGTAAAATGAGGCTACCAGAGGTGGTTAGATTTTACTTAATAAATGTAAAAGAAAAATTTATTTAAATGCAAAACGAAAGTTGTTTAATTTAATATAACATAAAAATTATTTTGTGCAGTTAAAAATAAAATTCCATTTTGGACTATTTGTATTTGTTTTACCACTTACCATGTTTTGGGACATCAATCCCGGGGAGTATAGGGGACACATTCCCCATGCTTTTTTGACAGTGGAGATGCCTATATAATTATCCCACCCCCACTTTTTACTTTGAAAAACTGAACTTAAAATGCCTAAATAATAATATTTTCCAGCATTTCTCTTTATAATATCTATGTAACACTTAACCCTGTGGTTTTAGTGCAAATATACAGAAGTACACAGGGGGTCAATTTCAGTGGACCCATTTGCAGTTTGGGATATTTTCCGTTCCAACCAGTCGTCCATGACTGGTTCATCAAAGGTTGTAGTATGTACAGTCCTGTCTGTTAGATGGTGCATATAAAAGACCCCTTGCTGTTTTTCGGAAAGAGTAGCATATGTGGCTGCAGCAAAACGAAAAGTAAAGTTTGTTTTATTTAATGATGCCTCTAGAGCATATTAATTTTTATCTTATCATCGGCTATTGGACGTTAATCATATGGTCATTCTGACATATTTTTAGGGGATACCCGCTGCTGTCACATAGGCTACTCTTTCCGATAAGCAGCAAGGGTTTTTTATATGCACTGTCCGACTGTCAAAATGACTGATATTAAATAATTTATGCTGAACATTAAATAAAATGTTCCTGTTATACCATTTAGTATGCACAATTTAAATAAAATATGCAATTTGATTATCAATGTAGGATTTTTATCATGTAATTTGACAAAATTTATGCAATTACACAACCTCCATTTAATCTATGAGTTCAAACATGAGTGTAAGACAAAGTGAGAGATATAATTAACTTCGTGACACAAAACTTTAAAAATAAAAAAAATGTGTACCTGTGAAGCAGGAAATCACACACCCTGTAAATCACAAACCCTGCTTGTGATTTCCTAGGAATCCTCCATGCCCATATATTGGTTAGGGGTAGTGTTATGGGGGGGACGGGGGGTGCTATTTCCAGAGGAGGGTATGCCATTTCCTAGCAAATTACAAGTGGAGGTTTATAATTTCCAGGGGGTTTGTAATTAATTGCTACACCGGACAGTGTTCGGGACTGGCCGCTTATTTCCAAGTTTGTAGTGACGGTAGTTAAGTGCCATCATAAATCTGACTGAATATCAAGAGATGGAAATCTTTCTTCAAAAATGTGTGAATGACAAAATACAACACCTGTAGCCTAACCGTGACTCACACAGCTTTAATCCTTACCATCCACAAAGGCATTTTCCACTTCCAGATCATTAAGTTCCTGGTCACTGTCTATGGGGGAGAAAAGGTGACGGCCGCTGGATGACAATCGTTTAACTGGAGACAGACCCTTCCAGCTGGGGTCGATAATTCTTCGAAACCTCTCCACGTGGCATCCTGCTTCCGATGTAGGTACAGATGATCCTACTTGTAGCTGGAAAGTGTATTCCATCTTAGACACCTGGAAAATAAATGTTTGTTGTACTAGATTACAGCACAGTTTAGTAACCTGCTGTTATGTTTGTGTGTATTGCAATGCGACAGAGTATACAAAAGAATCCACTGTTGCCAAAGAAAGAAACTATCATATCCACTTTTCCACAGGCAGAAAATCAGGTCTGAGAATAAGGAATAGGTCAGACAACTGAAAATATGTACATGTAAAAAGTTTGATATAGTCTAGAAAAGTTATTCAGGTTACCAGAATGTTCTGTACATCAGAATTTCCCAGTGAATAATTCAATAATGAATAAGAACATATTTATCGGAAATTATGGGGGGAGGGGGGGCTGCTGCCCCCATGGCTCCAATGCCCCTGTGTTAACATACAATTGGAAAATTGATCTCAACAACTTTGAGTAAACTATTAATTGTTACCAACGGCATTTTGTTCAAATATAAAAATAAGATTCACATACAAGTATCAATACTTATGAATGATATTAATCAATATCAAAGACAACCGATACTTGATATTCACTGCTGAGGTATTTAACAGTTAAAAAAATAATTACAATTTTAGGCATGATAAATTTGTCATAGCCTATAGGTTACCAAGTTATAATTTTGTGATAACCCATAAATGGGTTACAAGCTCTGTTTTTATTTTGATGCCTGCACATAGGTTAGCTGAAACTGCATACGTGTATGGTTTTACCAGTGTTAACAGCAAAACATGATAATCTGTTTTTTGTTCACCTATTTTATAAATGAAATAATCTCCAGGCAAGCTTTACCCGCTAATTTTTATTTGTTACTATAATTCTTATAATTAGATCTTAACATACTTTGGGAAATACATTCATCACACTGGTACATGTAGTATCCAATCTATTTTATAATATTCTAATATTATTACTCTTAACAGCTAACGTCTGTATCAATTAAGAATGAAGACCACACAGCTCTATATGTGTCACCGACCTATTAACGAGTACGCATGTATTGTGTTTTAGTTGTAGCGGAGCCAGGATTCAATAAAGAAGCAATTTACTTTTATTATGAGTTCTGTTAGTTTTACAGAATATTACAGTACACTGCCTCCATCTATCAGTGGGTTAACACCTCCCCTACTCCTTCATGCATGAAGGACGAATCATGATAAAAAAAAAGGAAGCTAACCCAATGCTAAACCTAATCTGATGATTAGAATACAGTCAACAGCCAAGTTCTGAATAACTGTTAGTTCCAAATAGAAGTCAGTGTGTAACTATAATTGGATGGAAACTAATTAAATGAATGTAATGTTGAATTTTGTGTTCATAATGACCCAACAACCACTGACATCTATTAGTATTAGACCAAATGTTATTTTATAAAGTTAGTATTTCAATAATGATGACAAGGAAGTATGGCCATATATATTATTAGTTGGTTTTGAGTTGCATACAATTTTAGTACATGTATGCATACCAAAGTAATCAACGAGATACAATTTATTTATAAATAATCATTATTTGGAATAAGCAAACCTCTCAACCTTGAGGCACGGGTCACTGAAGCCCAAAAACCTGGAGATTGACCTATTCATACATAATCAAGTGCTAAGCAAACTAAAGTGATCGTTCTTTTGTGTAGAAAGCAATAAAAGTACAGCACGAGTTAAATAACACAACTGCCACATCAAATAGAAGCAGAATACTGTCTCTCAGAAATGTCTCCATCATTGAGAAGTTGCTGAAGCTTAAATTTTGTAGTGCCTCCCAAATAGATTGAACACTTTGGCTTATAGACTGGTTGCGATAAACTTATTTGGCATTGATCTTCTAAACATAGATTGTGTCCAGGCCTCTCAGTTTGTTTATTTCTGGACGGATTAGCTGAGAACTCGACTGAGCAAGAACAGAAATTGTTCTAACTACGATGGATTTTTATCGCAAGTAAAAAACCCGTGATATTTTCGAAAAACCGTGAGATTTTGCTAAAAACCATGAGACTTGAGACAATGAGAGGTCTGGAACAAGCCAGTTAATTAAAAATAATAATCATAATATGATTTTTTTAAAAGATCGTTAACTGCGGTTATAATTTACCTCTTTTCTTTTTACCTCTCTCTTGCAATGTTAAAATTTTCAACTCTATTTTCTGCCCCCTTTTTTAAGTTACTCTTTCAATGAAGTCGACATAGGCCTATGTCACAGTAAGTGCTAATTTTAGTCATAAAATAACTGAAATAATAATTATCATCTATGAATCAAAGTCAACAACATAATAATTACTCTATACAAAAATGCTGTTCACTGTCAGTGTCACGTTGTTTTGAGTTTCTAGCTCGTTAATTTTAAAAACAAATAATAAATCTCTTGTTATTTTCGTTAAGAGTTATCTACCCTATTCTTTTTTCTTTTTGTTCTGTATATAACTTCCTCCCCGCTTTTCGCCTCGCACACTTTTCAAGAATAGTCGCGTTTGAACATCAGTTTATTTTTATATGTTAACATTTGTTTTTGGATTCTTTATCAATAATTTTTATGTCATATGTAGATTTTATTGTCTTGCAATTTATGAGTATTTGATATATGTATAGAAAGGAGTAGTCCGATTCTCCGACTTCGTGAAGATTTGGACTAGGGAGAGGGATGCGTGTCGAATACTGCTTCCCCCACCCCAACACTGAAATATTTTTATTTATTTATTTATTTTATATATTTATTATATCCAGTTAATTGATGGCAGATGATATGTTATATACTATACCCCTACCACATGTATGATAAATCATTTCCGTACATTGTCGGAAAATAACGATGACGTCAACAATGCCTGTTGCCTGGCGATTAGCTGTGACTCGTCTCATACCAAGAAAAAAAGTTTTATCCTCTTGAAAATTCGCGCAAAATTAACTTTATTAAATGCTTCAATGTAAATATGTGGCATAGTGTTATGTTCAGTGGAGTGAAGAGGAAATATATGTATTCAATACTATTCATCTATTTATTACATGTAAAATTGCAGTCACGTGAAAAGAAACATTTGTTGATGTGTGATTAACAGTGCAATTGTTACATAGACCTACAGTAATTATCAGAGAAGAGGAAATATTCATCTGTTAAGTGCAATATGTGTATTCTAAGTGGAATATACCAGTGTTGTGTTCAGTGTAGAGGAAATATTCCTGTTAAGTGCAATGTGTATTCAAAGTGGAATAAATCAGTGTTGTGTTCAATGTAAAGAAGAGGAAATATTCATCTGTTAAGTGCAATATGTGTATTCAAAATGGAATATACCAGTGTTGTGTTCAATGTAGAGAAGAGGAAATATTCATCTGTTAAATACAATACATGTTTTCAAACTTGAATACACCAGTATTGTGTTCATTGTAGAGAAAATATTCATCTGTTAAGTGCAATATGTGTATTCAAAGTGGAATACACCAGTGTTATGTTCAATGTATAGCAGAGGAAATATTTGTCTGTTAAGTGCCATATGTGTATTCAAATTGTAATACACCGGTGCTGTGTTCAATATGGAGAAGAGGAAATATTCATCTGTTGTGCAATATGTGTATTCAAAGTGGAATACACCAAAGTTATGTTCAATGTAGAGTAGAGGAAATATTCATCTGTTAAGTGCAATATGTGTATTCAAAGTGGAATATACCAGTGTTGTGTTCAATGTAGAGAAGAGGAAATATTCATCTGTTAAATGCAATACATGTTTTCAAACTTGAATACACCAGTATTGTGTTCATTGTAGAGGAAATATTCATCTGTTAAGTGCAATATATGTATTCAAAGTGGAATATGCCAGTGTTGTGTTCAATGTAGAGGAAATATTTCTCTGTTAGGTGCAATATGTGTCTTCAAAGTGGAATACACCGGTGTTGTGTTCATTGTAGAGAAGAGGAAATATTCATCTGTTAAGTGCAATATGTGTATTTAAAGTGGAATACACCTGTGTTGTTTTCAATGTAGAGGAAATATTCCTCTTTTATGTGCAATATGTGTATTCAAAGTGTAATAACACTGGTGCTGTGTTCAGTAAAGAGAAGGGGAAATATTCATCTGTTGTGCAATATGTGTATTCAAAGTGGAATACACCAGTGTTGTGTTCATTGTAGAGGAAATATTCATCTGTTAAGTGCAATATGTGTATTCAAAGTGGAATACACCAGTGTTGTGTTCAATGTAGAGGAAATATTCCTTTGTTAGGTGCAATATGTGTCTTCAAAGTGGAATACACCAGTGTTGTGTTCATTGTAGATAATAGGAAATATTCATCTGTTAAGTGCAATATGTGTATTCAAAGTGGAATACACCAGTGTTGTGTTCATTGTAGAGTAGAGGAAATATTCATCTAAAAGCAATATGTGTATTCAAAGTGGAACATACCAGCGTTGTGTTCATTGTAGAGGAAATATTCCTGTTAAGTGCAACATGTGTATTCAAAGTGGAATACACCAGTGTTGTGTTCAATGTAGAGAAGAGGAAATATTCATCTGTTAAGTGCAATATGTGTTTTCAAAGTGGAATACACCAGTGTTGTGTTCATTGTAGAGTAGAGGAAATATTCATCTGTTAAGTGCAATATGTGTATTCAAAGTGGAATATACCAGTGTTGTGTTCAAT
>JAULBS010025926.1:0-10504 GCA_032355785.1 Symmetromphalus regularis
TGACACAGGAATTCAGGCACAGACAACCTTTATTTACCACTAAATTTAGTGTAACATTAACATACTATGAACATGTTCTTTATCTATATTCCAACGACTTGTGTATTTTTTCAGGCAATATCAGGTTTACTTATTCTGCGTTGCATTCATTAATAAAAAAAAAAAGATATCGGGGCGCTCGGCCCGGTTGCCCCATAGCTGGCTACGACCATGATGTTTGGTGAAACAAATACAGATATCGTTAAACATATCAGTTATATGTTATAAAAAATTGTAAATAAGTAGATAATTATTTCAGATTTTTGGTAAAACAAATGCAGGTATATTTAATTTTTTAAACATGTTTATACATATGTTAAGAAAAATAATAGATTTAGATATTTTAGATGCTATGAAAAGCAAAAGACAGAAATAATGTTTTATGAAATGACGTTCTTTTATGGTAGTTGGAAAATGATTTTTATAAATGTGTTTTGATGTTGTATGGTATATGTTTCTGTATCACTACTAACATCACTGTAAAGTTATTACAGCTTAAAGCAGTATATACAATATAATAAGGCTATTCACTGCATTTCTTAGTAATATATATGTATTTATATCACATATGCACCAACAAAAATTGTTATTTTGAACAGATTTAAGGAGGTAATATATCACCTTCTAATACTAGTAATAGTTAAGCATCTGGCTCTTAGAAATTACAAAAACTATAAATAAGATTTAAAAATGTATTAATTGTAATATTATCAATTGAAGTCAGTCTGGGACAGATACAAAAATTTGAGAAGAGGGGGTGAAAAATGTTTAGTGTGCTAAATGAATGTTGGGTGTGCAGCTGTGGACAAATACTTCAAAAGGGTTTATAAACTCCATCAAAAAGGAGAGGGATGCACATCCCCTGCCTCCCAGTATATCTGTCTGTATTGATATCATGATTATGTGAAATTTTCCAAAACGTTTAATTTTGTTATTAATAAGCACTGAGTTTAAGATCTTAAGCTGTTTATTTTTATATAAGGTCTGTGTATATCTTTAATAAAATGTTTTTGATAGTATAATAAGTATGAAAATTGTGCTTAATTGCCTTTTAATAAAAATTTGACTTATAAACACTACAAAACACTTAATTAGAAATAACCATGCTACTTAACCCTTATTTGCTTAAAGTTAGTTTGTCAACGAAGCTGTGAACATGCATAGCTAATAGTAGCAGCATTAGTTATATAAATATCATTTTACATAATTATTCTAATTTTAACTACCGGTACTGGTGATGGTTCATTACTACACGTTAATATTATAGACATTCTGGCTTATAATATAAAATAGACTTAATTACAATACATTTTAAGCATTTAAAAATCTGCTTTTACCATCAAGTACACTTAATTGCAATCCTGGTAATAGCATATTCCTGTTATTTGCAAATACATACAAAGAATTTCTTTTAATTGCATATGCTTTCTTTGTAATGTTTGGTTAATTGAATAGGAAAATGTAAAAAATGTCATTTCTTTTCTTCCATAGTACCAAAAACAATGGTGGATGTTTACATTTTTATCAAATAATCACAAAATTACCACAAAATAAGTGTAACCATATACTAAGCTTTGCATATGTTATAGTATTCATGTTACATGGTCAAAGAATTCCTTCTTATATTGAATATTTCAAATTTTTGTGATCACATTTTGATACGGGTACTTTGATTTAATACCAGACAGTACAAGAATAATAACATGATTTTAAATGTTAATTCCATAAAATATTTGGACAAAATGCCTATGCAATTAAGAGGATTCTACTGTATGTGTACGAACAATAACTTATAAGCAAGATCTCAACTGATGACATTTGTTAAAATTTAATAATTCTCTATAATAATTATCTGTGTAATAATGGATATTATTGCTCTTAAAGTAAAATTTGTTTTATTTAAAGATGACTAGAGCACATTGATTTTTATAATATGTGAGAGAGATCAGAGAAAATATGCTAAGAGAGATCAGAGAAAATGTTTTGCTATGTTGTGTGCATAGGGAGAGTTGCTGTCATGGTTGATCACAATTCTGCAGACAATCGAGATTGTTTATTTTAAAAAACCCAGTTAAATGTGACAGAGGGTAATAAATAGAATACCCAACTTGCTACTAAGCAGTACTGTTTATCTTGCACTCTTGGATTACATTTACTTATTCAAGATAAACAGTATTGTCTCATACCTTGTTGAGTATTCTCTAATTCTCTCTATATTACAAAACTTGCAGTGTATGATTTTAAAGATTTATGGAAAAGATGTATGATGTATGATTTTAAAGATTTATGGAAACAAGTAATAGTGAAGACGAAACTTGTGACCAGACCAGGACCGTGACCTCGAGTGTGATGAACTCTGACCACAGAGAAAGGGTCTCATTTAGTCGGTTTGTATTATTAACAATAATAAGTTTATATTTTGGGATCATAAATCTGATATTAATTCAGTAATGTGTGAAGGAAAGATTTCTTATTTTATTATTTTAAAAAATATTTTTTTTACTAATATTTACTAAAATTATTCTAGACTATCATTTGTTTAGGTGTTTTATTTTCCTAAGAACATAGTTTTAATAATTGGATATTAAATGAACGATATGGTTAAAAAATGTTTTCGCCACAAACCTGGATGGTGTTTTTCCTGTTAGTAGAAAGGCATAAATATTCAAAAGAAAACAATTATGACAATAAAAACATCAATGATGCATGAATTTAGCTTATTTTATGTAAGTGTATAGTATAATACATGCTTTCAATATGGTATCTTGTCTATAGTAAACCATTTTAAACTTCTGCTTTCAACAGTGTGCATATATACGGTACTAATGTTTCATGTTTTGTTTTCTTGTACACAAATATTTTAACTACTAACTTTTCACATACTAACCATTTTCTGATAAATCTTGTGTTGTATTGTGTGTAAAATTGTTTACTAATATGAACTTCGTGTCACTTGTATTACTAATAAGATAATAAAATTGGTTTGTGGCATTCTGGGTAAAATTAGGAAGGTTTAATTATTAAATGTTTATGTTTGAATATTTGTCTAAAGATTAAATAAATTATTTTAATTTATTGATTTTGTTTTCTTTATTCACTAGTTAATATGATTATAAACTGTTTAAATTTTACCTTTAAAAAGATGATATGTTTGGTGTTAAACATGGGCGTAAATCCCGAGGGGATGGGTGGGACGTGTTTGCCTCACTTTTTTGATGGGGGGGAAAGCCTATATCATTATCCCCCCCACTTTTTGTTTAAAAAAACTGAAAATTTCATTGAAATTATAATTAAAATGCCTGAATAATAATTTTTACCAATATTTCTCTTTATTGTATCAATGTAACACTTAACCATGTCATCTTAGAGCAAATCTACCGCAGTACAAAAGTGGTCTATAGTGTAGGGGTGAGAGGGGGGCAGGAGGATGGTCCGTTCCCCCCACTTTTTGGACAAGGGCATGCTCCGTCCCCCCCACTTTGAGAAACTGATTTTCGCCCTAGGTGTTAAATGTTGTATGTGACAGGGGCCATTCAACAATTATGAATATATTTAGTTTTTTGTTTTGTTTTTTGTTTAATGACACCACTACAGCACATTGATTTATTAATCATTTGCTATTCGATGTCACACATTTGGTAATTTTTGACACGTAGTCAAAGTATAGGCCACCCCAGGACATGTTTTGAAGTATAATACTTCTTAACATATTTTGAATGAAAACATAACATATCCAATAACCCCACTTACCTCCTCAAGTGTTACAAGTAGTATAATTGAACAGACCCATACATGTATGTATATATATATATATATATATTGGATTATTATACACATATTTCTCAGTCTGTAGCTGTTCTGACCATATTAAGTGGTAGGTGTTTTGGTATATGAGTACTAGTTATAATGGTATACAACAATACCGTGAAGGTTTTTCCCAAGGGTGAATATAGGCTTGCAGGGTTATATTTTATCATTCTAATATTATTAGGAAGACTGCCACCAATGCCTGTTAGACTCTTTTTTAAGTATTTCTGTATGAAACTGCATGTATAATCTTTCTAATAGTAAATTGCTTTTATTGATAGTAATTTGTTCTGTGCATATAATTTACAATATGCTCTTTTAAATGTAATACATTTCAACAAATAGTTTTTTTCGAGGACTGCCATCTTGTGAAACTGAGACAGCCCCTTTAATAAAAAGGAACATGATGATATTGCATTTTACTTTTAGTATACATTTAATAAAATTATATTATTTATTGATTTATTTTAATTTTATTTATTTTATTTTTATTTATTGATTTATTTATTTTTATTTATTTTATTTTTGTTTATTTATTTATCTCTTTATTTATCTTTTTTCAATTTATCTTCTTTTTTAAATTTATTTATTTCTTACTAGAACCTGACTAATGAAGGTAAACATTTCTATGATTGTTTGTTACAGAATAAACAATGTGCTGGGGTGTCATTAAACAAACAATCTGTCATTACAAGTAAATGTTTTAGTATTAATGTAAATTATTTAATGTTTTTCATTAAGGATGAGCACACGAAGCCGGCCATTGAGTACAGCTAGCAAATGGCGTAAAGTTGTTCAACCTCGACCATATACTCCTCAGCACACAAACCTATCTGATGTGTCCAATCCTGACTTGGAGAAGTAAGCTTTTTATTTGAAAATGAGGGAATAACTCTATTGGTTCTTACCTGGGTTATCGGTGGGCTATAAAAACTTACACGTTACCCCTGGGATAAATGTGCATGGGTTTCCGTACAGTATAACTTTCAAAATAGACCCAGTGCAGTTATTTTTTATCATTTATTTTCTACAGCTAAGAAGTCATTTCTGTTTAAAATATGTAAATTTTTACAAATTATCTTAGTATTTTCCAGGTAATATATTAAAATATAATAGTTTGCACTAGGTCCAGTACCACTACAGAAACCACTTTTATTTTTAAATATCAGGAACCAAAATAATTTTATTTTTATTATATTTTACCGACCAATGTTAGAGAGAAAAAATATCTGTAAACCAAGTTATATATATGAAAATAAGTTGACATTAATGTTTGTTTCAACAGTTCTGTGCACTGAACTGGGTTATGGAAGCTATGAACATTGAAACTCTGTTCTTTACTAGATTGAGCTGTACGATTTTTTTCTCATTGTTTATTATTGTATTACAGGGAAGCTCTGTTTCAACAGTTGTGTGTACTGAACTGAATTCTAGAAACTATGAACATTGAAACTCGGTTCTTTACTAGATATATCTGTATGATTTTTCTTATTGTTTATTATTGTGTTGTAGGGAAGCCCTATTTCGACAGCTATGTGTACTAAACTGGATTCTAGAAGCTATGAACATTGAAACTCTGTTCTGTACTAGATGTAGCTGTATGATTTTTTTTCTTATTGTTTATTATTCTGTTACAGGGAAGCTCTGTTTCGACAGCTGTGTGTACTGAACTGGATTCTTGAAACTATGAACATTGAAACTCTTTCTGTACTAGATGTAGCAGTATGATTTTTTTCTTGTTGTTTATTATTGTGTTACAGGGAAGCCCTATTTCAACAGCTATGTGTACTAAACTGGATTCTAGAAACTATGAACATTGAAACTCTGTTCTGTACTAGATGTAGCTGTATGATTTTTCTTTCTTATTGTTTATTATTCTGTTACAGGGAAGCCCTATTTCGACATCTATGTGTACTAAACTGGATTCTAGAAGCTATGAACATTGAAACTCTGTTCTTTACTAGATATAGCTGTATGATTTTTTTTCTTATTGTTTATTATTGTGTTACAGGGAAGCTCTGTTTCGACAGCTATGTGTACTAAACTGGATTCTAGAAGCTATGAACATTGAAACTGTTCTTTACTAGATATAGCTGTATGATTTTTCTTATTATTTATTACTGTATTACAGGGAAGCTCTGTTTCGACAGCTGTGTGTACTGAACTGGATTCTTGAAGCTATGAACATTGAACATGGTTCTGAGATGAGTCCTATTACTCAGTCGTGGTCTCGGAGGTATAATTTCAATATTTCAGACAATCTAGACATTAAAATCGATGTGTATTTAATTTATTATATATATATAATACATAGATCATAGTCTGTCTTCAGTTAGTTGGTTGACGAGACAACAAACACATTTCAGGTTTTTGCCTTAATGCCCTATAGGAAACTCACATTTGCCATTGTGCCCCTTATGTGTCCTTAAAATTGCCTTGGTGACCTCTTGATTCCTAGGAACCCAAGGCAATAATTCCCATGCGCCCCAAACAACAAAGTTCGACCCCTATATATATATATATATGTGTGTGTGTGTCAGTTATTAGTCAAAGGCAAAAGGTTCTACATTCAGTTCTGTAATAAATTAATTTAAGATGGTAACTGTGTGTGTTGTATATTATTTCAATGTTAGGTTACCATGGTTTTGATGATTGTTGTTTAATTAAGATGAGCAGAGTTTTCAGATAATATTCTCTGAGAATTGCCCTCCTTGCAAGATTTTCTTCACTTTTCAGAGAAGTTGAAATTGGTGGATTTAAACAACAGCAACCACGAGGCAGGACTGAAAAATATGATAAACTGAAATGGGAACAAATAGTTTCAAACACCCCGACCACAAAGGTATCACAAACTGAAATACGTTTTTATCTTTTTACAATCATCCTGCGAAATAGTCACAAACACCCCGTCCACCAAGATATCACACCCTGAAATACGTTTTTATCTTTTTATAATCAAATAGTCACAAACACCCTGTCCACAAAGGTATCACACACTGAAATATGATTTTATCTTTTTATAATCAAATAGTCACAAACACCCCTTCCACAAAGGTATCACACACTGAAATATGTTTTTATCTTTTTATAATCAAATAGTCACAAACACCCTGTCCAAAAAGGTATCACACACTGAAATATGATTTTATCTTTTTATAATAAAATAATCAAAAACACCCTGTCCACAAAGGTTTTTATCTTTTTACAATCAAATAGTCACAAACACCCCTTCATTTTGTCACTAATGTTCCAACCTTAAAGATATAAAACAATATTATAACATGTTATGTTTCTTAACTTTGTTTCAACATGTTGTCACAAATATATTTATTCTTTCTGTCAAGGTATAAAAAAATTGTAATACATATTTTATTATGTTTTGATTTTTATTGTTATAGGTTCTTGAATATTTTCAGAATTATTATTATTTTTTTCATTAACTCTTTTAGTGTAGTGATTTATAGTGAATACGTGTTCCTCTCCTTTTCATTGTTTTGAGAGCTTAGTGTAAGATTAGTCTGGGATAATAATTATTATTAGTTTTGTTGTTATTGTTATATTAATGATGATAATAATAATATAATAATAATAATAGCTATTATTATTACTATTACTATTATTATTATTATAAATTTTGTTGTTTTTGTTATTCATGTACTTTCAAAGTGGCGAATTTTTGCATTGTATCTTGCATTTGTGGTTGAAGTGACTATCAGTTGAAGTTTAGTATCACAGATTAGCACAAAATTAAAACATCACTGCTTTTATTACTAATACTGAAAACGAAATTAAACAAAGGGAGGCAAGTTGCAAGTGGTATTTTGCAAGCGATGTACAGTTCCTAGCACAAAAGCTCTGGATTGAAATTGAGGATTGGTAAAAATTTCTCAGATGGAGGTTTATACATCACCAGAAAAACAGTGATGTTGCTTTTCAGAACTGTCGACCTTTCCATACTAGTCTGAGCATTAAGAAAATTGTTGACTTCTTACAGCAATGACAGGCACAGATGCAGGATTTCTGGAAGGGGGGTCAAAATGTGATGGGTCAATAGGACTGGTGGGAAAATGGTTAATTTTCATGTCCTTCCACTCAGACAATATATGTAAAAAACAAATTCTAGAAAACGGTGGGGGAGGGATGGGGAGGGCCAGGTGGCGTCCAGACCCCTGGACCCTCCCTCTGCATCCACTACTGAATAATCTTTAAAACTCCATAGAATAAGAAAATGTTTCTTAAAGTTTGATTTAAACAGTGATTTTTTTTAATGACATAGTTTTTCAAATTGTAATTGCTCATGTTAGGAAATACGTTTTAGAAAAATATCCTACGACAAGGTTTGTCTGATTTATTTTTTTACCATGAATAAAAACATTTTTTGTATATTTATTTATGCAGTTATATTTATATTTGTTTTTCCTATTGCTTGGGATAGATCTACAGTTTTTACAAGCATGTGCATGCATGTGTTTATTCAGGTGGTTCCCTCAGAATAAAAAAAAAAAAATGAATAATAGTATTTTCCTCAAAATGGGAAAGGTAAGCATGCTCCCCTCAAAATCCCAACTGATTGTGGAATATCATTGTAAGTAATAAATATCTACCTATGCCAAAGAAAATTATGATTGTCAGTTACAGATATCATGTTTTTAGTTTCAGGCCATACAGCATATGTCTAAGTTTTTAAATCTGGTATGTCCATGAAGCTTGCTGACAAGAGTGCTTTACTACTAATAATAATAATAATTTGTGTGTACTTTATTTTCTGTCATTTGTTGATGCTTATTTTAAAACATTTCTCTTTTAATGGTTTTGGTACCATACCTTCATATTTTACATATATATATAACAGGAAAAAAGCTTTTATATGCCATTCTTTATGTCTCACTCTAGAATTAAATTCCTTTCATTGACAAAAGAAAAGATGGTGTTGGGGTGTGCTAATTTTTTTTACTAAAAATCAAAAGAAATTTATAATTCAATATTTTTGACTAAAGCTTTGCCTTATATTAAAGTCTCCTTTGATTTTCATGCCTTCATGTTTATAAAGCTATCTTGGATTTCCACAAAGTCTGGAGACTTAACTCAATGACAATTCCATACAAATAACATATTATAATATTGGGCTTTATTATTAAAGACTGGCTTTGTAAGCCAAGGCATAAATGTGTAAATGATGTTTATTACTTTTTGTTTAATGACACCACTAGAGCACATTGATTTCTTAACCATAGGGTGTTGGAAAAGTAAAGTTGAGTTTCTTTTATTTAATGACACCTCTAGAGCAGATTGATTTTTATCTTATTATCGGCTACTGGAAGTCAGTCATATGGTCATTCTGACATATATATATGTTAGAGGCATCCAGCTGCCACTACATAGGCTACTCTTTCCAATAAGCAGCAAGGGAGTCTTTCATATGCACTGTACCACAGACAAGACAGCACATACCACAGCCTTTGATGAACCAGTTGTGGACCACTGGTTGGAATGGAAAATAGCACAAACTGCAAATGTGTCCACTGAGAAGGATCGATCCAATGTGTGATAACTAATACACACGTTTCAGCCGATAGGAGCTCCGGTGCATTGAGCAGATAGGACCTCCAGTGCATTCGGATCTTATCTTTGCCTTTACTAAATCAGCTTGGTGCAGTGCATCATGTACATGTAGTTCCAAAGGGTATTTGTAGACAGAGGATTGCTAGATGTCACTTACAAAATGAACAGAACTGATAATAATCTGATGGGATACCGTCTCTTTCATAAAAACTGGCCTGGTAGTGCAGTGGTACTTAATACTAATGGTTGGGAGGCACTGGGATCAAATCTCAGTTGAGGCATGAGAGTTTTAGTTTCAGTACATCAGAAACCCCGACTTTGTCCGGGACATCAGTCGCTTCAGCCCCCACATCTTCCCAGGCCCGTCGAGGCGATCTCGTGTTTGTAGGTGATCCATCGGAGGGTATTTTATTTTTATTATTATTTACTTCTTTTTTCTTTCGTTATTCAACATTCAAATAACATATAATGTGCTAGTCCCTTATTCGACATTCAAATAATGAATAACGGATTAGTATGTTATTCGTTATTTGAATGTTGAATAACATGCTAGCACGTTATTCGACATTCGAATGTTGAATAACAAAAGGGAAAAAAAAGTAAATAATAATTAAAATCTGTATTTTAAAAAGTAAACCTCAGAAACACACTTTTGAATGTTTCTTAAACCAGTTATGGATCACTAACTGAAACAAAAAAGTTATTTGAATGTCGAATAATGGGCTAGCACATTATTAATTATTTGAATGTCGAATAACGAAAGACGTATCTCATGCTAACTGCTGGTTGCTAAATGTAGGCCTACATTTCAAACTGCTTATTAAGTATTTTGTAATCACTGCTAAACATCAGGAGTGGGCCACTTACAATCGTAGCCCATGACAACTGGCCCACATGACTCACTCCGTGGCGCAGTGGTTAAGCTATCGGACTCGAGGCTGGTAGGTACTGAGATCAAATCTCAAGCGAGGCATGGGATTTTTAATCTCAGTATCGGCTCCAACCCAGAGTTAGTGATCCGCAAGGCTCAGTGGGTAGGTGTATACCATTTACACCGATTAGTGTTCCACAACTGGTTTAACAAAGGCCGTGGTAT
>JAULBS010025937.1:0-10503 GCA_032355785.1 Symmetromphalus regularis
AGCTGATATATTTTAGTATATACAATTGGAATAAAAATACACATAAACATGGAATACATGTCATTACGATGAAACTAGTAATAATTATTTTAAAATTCCTTATAATATATCAAGAAAGAGATGTGTCTTCGTATTTGTGTGTGAATGTGGGGGTATGGTAGGGAGTGTCGGTGCTAGGAATGTGGTCTGGGAGCTAAGGGTGCATTTGGAAACACTGATATAATGTAACAAAAGGGGTTACAATATGTTAATAAATAACATATTTATATTTTACAGTTCCTTTCACCCAATTACTTCAAACTGTGTGAAAACAATTCTGAATTCACAACTGTATACATACATGTATAGAACTTGCAAGTTGCAAGAATGCACTGAAATTCTGTGACTGATCGTCAGTTTAAGTACGAAGTAATTATTGATTAAATGTACATCTTTTTTTGGTAACTGCACTGACGCATGAGCTAAACATTTCTGTAATTAAGACTACTGCAAGATTGACCGAAACATCATGTCAAAAATATGTGATTTAAAACATGTTCCAGATAATCCCACCTTAATCAACACTTGAGGTAATCATCTTGTGTAATCACTTATCACCTGTCTATCAAATTACATCAAGTGTTAATACATTAACATATTAAGTGAATCTACATAGCAAAGCAAGTGAAGGTTTTATTTTATGTACATGTACATGTATCTAAACAAAATATATCAGAGTTTTTGCCAGAGTGTAAAATGGGTAAAATTCCGTACCCTTAAATTTTTTGAGGGTAGGACTCTGTACCCTTAAATTGTAGGGATAATTTTTTTTAAAGATTCTTCAAGGAGCCAGAGATAACAGTCATCAAGCTTGTGGAGGGAACACTGCTAACATACATCAAAGTGGTCTAGAATTCATTTATCAGCCTCTAAAATCAAAACAATTTCTGGGGGAGTACCCAAGCCCACCTCTACCTCACTCTGCAAACCTTCAAATTATGTTCAGCTGGAAACCCTGTATATCAATGAGCATCAGTGGTCCAGTGGTAGGACACCAAACTCTCAAGCTGAGGACAGTGGTTCAAAATCCATTGGAGTCTGGCTCAACCGACTAAATGTCTAAATTACGCAAATAATTGACATTCAGTAGCTGATGATTAATAAATCGAATCTCTACTGGTATCGATGAGCAAAACAAATAAACATCACATTACCATTTACATACAAGTATTAACAATTTTAGGGTGTCTAGTCTATATATATATATATATGTATGCACACATGTATAATTAATTTACTATAAATTTAATATGTTCCTTTATTATTTATATGGCAATAACCCACATTCAAACTTTTAAGTTATTTTATCATCCAACTATCAAAGCACATATAATTATGGAAAAAATATAGAAATGTAGCTAAAGAAACAACATTTATTAGGAGAAAAGGACTAGAGGCACTGATTTTCCGTTTCATATTTTCCCCTTTTCCGTTTCAGAATTTAACAAGTTCCGTTTTTTTCTGTTTCCGTAAATTTAATAATTTCACTTTGTGTTCCATTGAAATATTTTCCATTAAACATATGCACACACAAACATAAATTAAAACTTGTTTAATACACCATGACATGAGTTCGGTAATTCCCAGTTTTTGCAAAAATCTCCGAATATAATTAGAATCGATCACATAAAAAAATGACTTTAATTGTATCATTTATTTACCAAATGTGAAAATCCAATTTTCATCGTTTTAAATTATGACAAATATAAATAAATCAACCCAAAATATGTAATAAATCTTTAACTTGTGAAATTGTCGGAGAATTAGAGGAATTTTTTAAAATAAAAATATCCAGTTTTCTGTTAAATCGATGGAAGCATACGAACCAAACAAATGGTGATCGTCTCTGCAGCAAATTAATTTGGCATAACACATACAGATATCACAGGGGACAATATTTCGAAATCTGAGGTAACCAGAAGTCGGTTCACGTGGTTTTTACCTAGGTAACCCATTGTTCGGTTACGTGAATTATATTTGCGTATCCCATGGGTTACCTGACTGGTTACCTCAGTTACGTTGAAATTATGTTTTAAATACATAACTTTTAGCTCAAACATAGTTAAAACAAAATACAAAAGAAATCAATTTATAAAAAAGTTTTTTTTTAATATTGAGCACTTCCAGATTCCTTTTTATGTTTCGCACTGTCTAAGCAACTTTCACTTTATCTACAGAGATGTTCCAAATGTTTGATTTTGAAAGCTTATTCTGCGATGTGAATATTTTAAAACTTTTATGAGACCTGTTTACGTTAAAACCATTTTCAGCATTTGTAAAAATTTATATTATAGGCAATCCAATATTATGTCAGCATAATTATATTCTTAAAGATGAAATAGCAACAGATAATTTAGCCGTCCTCAGCCTCCGTGGACATTTCATTAAAACGTTTGGTCAGACTCTATACTCGGCATTTTAAGTTTAGACCAGTAGCATGTTACAACAGTTGCAATACAACGTTGACTACTGGTTTGCTGTGCATCAAGTATCTTAAAATCAGTCTAAAACATTTGTCGAAATACTTGTACGTCTGCGTGAATAAACTTCCTGTAGTCGTGAAGTTTGCAAGTTTTAATTTCTTCAAGTCAAGATGGAACAGATTTGCGGTTCACGTAAATTTAATTTTGCATAACCGATATGCGAACAGAACGGCGGTTCGTGTGAAATATTGTGCCCTGTATCAGTGTAGTCAGGTATCAACTATTTTTATTACCAAAATGCAGATGGAAAATCCTTTTTAATTAATAAACTGCGTTATTTGGAAACGATTAATAATGTTTATGGAGAAAATCGTGAATTCTGTTTCGGATAGGTTTTTCTGCAATTCCATCCACGTTTCCATTATCGCGGAGAATCAGTGCCTCTAGTGATGTAAAATCTAAAAACTACAATTACGATTATCATTATTGGGTATTTACTTTATTATTTAATTAAATTGCCATCACAAGACGATATGAATTTTGAGGGCTGCCGTTCGAAACTTTTCTTTTTAACATGTATAACTGTAGTTTGAACTATGAACCAAAGTTCAACTGTTAATGTGAAATTAGATAGTAGTGTCTTATGCAAAATAAGCTTACTGTGCATGTGCAATGGATTGTCCAACTGAAACTACCTAGACTTAATCAGATTTGTTGGGGGGAAAAAAACCTCTTCAATTCCCAACATTTTTCTATTTGTAAACAGCACTGTATACATTTACAGAACCTCCCACCCTCTAATTCTAATTTATTAAAATTTTAATGATTAATTTAAAATCAAATACTCGCTGTCACACATATCCAGCATACACTAAGCGCAAGTAGCAAAACGTAATTAACTGAGAATGACGCATTAGAAAAAAATGTGTTCTTTATGAGGAGAATTTTCACAAAGATTTATCTAAACTGAGACTCACCTTCAGTTTCTTGTTAACTTTACAACAATATCTGTACAACAAGGCCAGGTTCAGAGGTCCAAAATCTGCATAGAAACTGAAAAAGAAACGTAATTCATTTCACAGCTTTTTTTAATACATATATGTTTTATTTTTTTCAAATAAAGTCTGATTATAAGGGAACCTAACTGGATACCCAAAGATTTACCTTTCTGAGAATATTATGGGAATTAGGATTCCCCAATTCCCATTGAAAGATAATCCCTGTAATGTTTTATATCATATTCCATCGACTGCACTGGCTCATTCTTTGTGTCTAGACTATTATATAATTTCCACAGTTTAAATGCGTTTTAGCAGAAAGGGTGTTAAACACCCTCATACCTGCTTTCATTTACAGCCAAAATTGTTTCTATTGCAATTTTTTAGAACATCAAATGATCATGGGTTTTATCTGGCTTTCCTAAAACAAAAGTCTCTCGTCCCACCCAAAACCTAGCAGTAGCAATCCCAAATGGCACCCTTTTTCAGTCTTGCCCTCTTAATATTTAAATGGGTGCACCTGTACTGTATTAATATTTTTAAATGAAAATAATTTAAGGCTGTTTGCATTATAAATAACAGTATAAATAACAGCTAAATGACAAGTGTTCCACATCACGTAGAAATGGAGGTATAGTACCTCATGGTTCTCGAAATCACATAATAAGAAGGGAGAGAAAGGGTATATAATGGCAATCTGTCACAAGAGGTATACAAACACATACTGCTTTTTTACTGAGGAGGTTTAACTTGTACAATTTCAGTTGCTGATTAAACGTAATTGGGTCTGCTAATTTAAGTGATACTTTAAATGAGAATCAAACTGCACATATGTTAAATATATATTTTTATACCCTTTTGAGTTTCCCCTCTTTTTGTACAAGGAAGTCTGAATACCCTCACTTTTCCTAAGGATGTGGAACACCAGGGTTTCACATTTGAAAAGTAAAGGAGAGCTATAAATCACCCCCCAAGTAAGCTTTTTCACTCTCCATAATCACACCCCTACGGAAGTGATGGAGCACTTTTTCATTAAAATCAATTGAATCATTCAATGGATTCAGCATCATTGATGCATTTGGCCAGCGAGTCAATAATTAGCAATGCGTATCAGTTCTAAATCATAATTTCTTTGAGGGTGTTTGTTCATGTCATCATCGTAGGGGTGGTAGTGGTGGCATGTACAGTATTCATATTTGGTATACTAGAGGCACTGATTTTCCGTGATAACGGAATCGTGGGAAAACCTATCTGAAACAAAATTCCTTATTATCTCCGAAAACATAATTACTTGTCTCCAAATTTCGCAGTTTGTTAATTAAATGGATTTTGCATCCGCATTTTAGAAACAAAAATAGTCGATACCTGACTACACTGATATCTGTACGTGTTACGCCAAATTAATTTTATCGCAGAGACGACTATAAGTCGATTTAAAGGAGAAAACCAGACGTCTTAAAAAATATATATATCTAATTCTCCGACAATTATGCGAGTTGAAGATTTATTACATATTTTGGGTCGATTTATTTATAATATTTGTGATAATTTAAAACAATGAATATTTTCTATGTGATCGATTCTAATTATGTTTGGATATTTTCGCAAAAACCAAGAATTACTGAACTCGATGGTATTTTAAAGCATGATTATTCACACTCCTTGGTTGAAATCTACGGGCGCAGGTGTGCGCCTTAAATGTGAAACACTGTGAAGGGGATCAATCCAATGGCCCATTGCTCCTCAGATGAGTGCATTACCTCTTGAGCTACATCCAATTCCAATATGTTAAATCAGAGGTTCCCAACACAAGGTATATTTCACCTACCCAGGGGGTAAATCTGCTCACTGACTAACTGTTTGGTTCTGGTATACTAGTATCTGTTCATAAATTAGTGAAATAACATTGTTATGGGCTATTATTATTGTTATTTGAACATAAAATAATAATATTAGAAACAGCATTTTGAAATTTCACCTTGGTTGGTTGCTTTATTATGGTAGAAGCATAAACTCAAATTACTGAACAAAACAGGGTGGGTGTAAATTTACTTTCGAAAAGTTGCCAGTGGTAAATGGGACAAAAAAATTGGGGAACCTGTGTTAGATTATGGAAATGGTTATAATGACTCACTCTATTTCCATGGCGAGCAGCTGGATGAATGAGATAAAGAGGCCAGCATCATACAACACAAGAACATTTTTCCTAGCCCACTCTAGCTGATCATCTTCACATACACACTCCCCAAACACACCTGTAACAAAAATACATATCTACTAAATGAACAAAAATTAAAGATTGCAAAAAGGACATAATTCTAAATTAGATAAAAATCACTGCTTAGTATGTAACAGTTAAAAGATTCTTTTACCAAGACATGATGATAAAAAAAAAAATGTTTTATTTAATGACGCCTCTAGAACACATTGATTTATACTTTAACATCGGTTATTGGACGTCAATCATATGGTCATTGTGACATATGTATTTAGAGAAAACCCGTTGCTACTCTTTCCGATAAGGAGCAAGGGGTCTTTTATATGCACTATCCCACAGACAGGACAGCACATACCATGGCCTTTGATGAACAAGTTGTGGACCACTGGCTGGAACGTAAAATAGCCCAAACTGCAAATGGGTCCACCGAGAAGGATCGATCCAACGACCGACAGGTTCACAGGCAGACACTCTACATCTGAGCTACATCCCGCTCCCCTGATAAAATATATTACTGAATTTCTGTCAAGACATTTTAACACAGACTGTTGTTTTTCTTCAAATAATAAGCCAACTAATTCTAACAACAGCAAGGCAAAAATCATCATATCAGAAAGTTACAGAATAATTAGGAAAATAAATTTAAAAATTGTCATTTTCTGGTGAAATGAAAGGAAAGTGTGTTTAGGTGCAACTCATGTTCTTTAGAGAAAACATGCTACCACTGTATAGGCTACTCTTTCTGAGTAGCAGCAATGGATCTTTTATATGTGCTTTCCTAGACAGGACAGCACATACCACTGCCTTTGATAAACATGTTGTGTATCACTGGTCTGTGTAAGTGATGTACACCTATCCACTGAGCCTTGCACTCACTCTGGAGCCGGTATCAAGATGAAAAATTCCATGCTTATACTGGCATTTGATCCCAGTACCTACCAGCCTTGAGTCTGCCAGTTCAGTCATTGACTGGTTATGCGAATCAAATTAGGTTATGCAAATTATTTGGCATAACCTATTTTCCAGTTATGCAGATTTTGAATTTGTGCAGGCCTGAAAAACCACTTCAGTATGCCACATGGACGTGGTGAATTTTAATATATATGTAGGTATGTTATGATACAACAGTGTACTAAAAAGGATGTGTTTTGATAGTATTCAATTGTCTTCAGTTAAAGCTAAATTAAAGATGTTTTACCTTGAACTAAATATAGAATGGCTTGCACTGCTTTCATACGTCGCACTTTATCGGCAACTTCGAGTTCATTCTGTAGATAAACAATAAACTTCCTGCGATTACTTTCCGTGGCTGTCGTCCACTTACTGAGACCTGGAAAACAAACAATTCTGTACTATTAAATATCTTCAGCAAAAACACGTAACTTCAGGATATATAATGTGGTTTGATTAATCTAGTTCCATTTAAATAGTAATAATAAAGAATGTTTTAATATTCTTTAAGATAGAAATCTGCAGAGGCAACTATGATTCAAGTTTCACTACTTAGGATTCATAGTTTGTTAGAAAAGGATGTTCACTGAATATGCCAAACCCTAATACAGCAAGCCTGGAAATAAGTGGGTGGTCAAGGACACAGACCAGTACAAATTTGTCATTTTGGAAGATTTGACAGTCACAAAGTTAATTGTGTCGGTCATTTTAACTTTTTGTGAAAATAACATTTCTGTATCAAGTCAACTTAATGCAGCTTGTGTCTGTTGAACAAATTGTGAAAAATTAAATAATAAAAAGCACATACCATAAAAACTAAATTGTGTATTTTGTTTAACTTTAAATCATTCATATTAAACTGTATGTCATGAACATTTCCTTTAATGTCTGGCACAAATTGACTGATGCTGGACATAAGCTGATGCATTTGCATATTCTAAAGCAAGTAATTAAGAAAGTACATAGAATTTTCCAAATACTCTAATTGATCAGTTAAATGAAACAAGATGTATAAAATAATTTTTTTAACTGAAGGATCATTAGTTTTTTAATTATACTTAACAACAGAGCAACATGCATTTAAAAAATGTCATACCATGTTTGTTACCAAGTTCTTCAAAACTTTCTTGATTTTGTGCAAATTCAGGTTCCTCTGTGTAACTGTAGAGTTCTAAAATAAAGATAATTACAAAAATCATTAAAATAATCTGCCAAACACTCATACTTTAAAACATTTTTGATGATTAATTTCTGCTGTTTCACAAAAAATTACCCAAATGCTTAAAGCTATAATTGAGCTAGCTTAAAATTCACTAGATTTGCAAAATGAAAATTTAAAAACATTTGGTGAATTTTACATTAATGACAAAATAATTTCTTTCAATGACTTTAGAGAAAGAAAAAAAATATATTATTTCACTTTTTAAATTTTTACTGATAATTTGGTGAATTAAACTGTTGTACCACAGCTAACTTTGTATGTTATCAGTATTGCCCTATTATTATATTTGCCCTAAATGCATACATAGTCAAAACAAACCTGACATCTCTGTACAGTACTGGTCAGCATCATCATATATAAATTCGATATCTGGCACTTCAGACATTGTCTGTAAAAAATAACCACAAGATAATATAACACTAATAAATATGGTAGAGTAATTAAAATCTGATATAAAACAATTTTTTTAAAACTTGTGAGCATGTTTGTGCTCTATATAGTATATATGCTATTTCTTTTATTAATATAGTACTCCCTAATACCAAGCTACCTAAATAGACATCTAATCTAAATAGAAATCTCTCTCATTAATAATAATATATACATAATAATACCACAAAATCTCCCAAAATGTAGTTTTAAAATATCAAAAACCAATTACTACTTATAAACACAAAGACATTGAACAAACCATTTCTAATAATATTTGTTCCAAAGACTTGCTGGCTGGGTTTGTTTCTTAATAGTAAGTTTTAAAAAAATAAAAAATTCTGAATGTATTTTTGTACAAAAATATTAATAAGTTAAATAACCATTAAGATATATTATTATATATATACTATAGTCGCATAATAGTGATCTAATGGAAAGAGTTCTGACCATTCCAACATTATTTTTCAAACAATCTAAACAGGTTTTTTTTTAGTTTCTTAACAAAAGAAAATCATGTCAGTTTAATTTATTTTATTCATTATTTAACTCACCCTCCCCACCCCCAGCACGAAACTATTAGGTTAGAGAACAATGTCTATTCAGGATCCATGTTTCGATATATATATAATGAAGATTGAGAGTACAATACTAATGAGTTTAATTGATGCTGTAGACTGGTTTTAGTTTGGCGAAAATTCTAAGTCTCGATTTGCAACTGCAGATTTTCCATTTTGACAAACTCAGAAACTGTCATTGACAGTGTCAAAAACATGAAACAACAAAACAGAAAGCTGTCAAACGTCATTGAATTGCATACAAACGTTTGTTCTTATATAAAATAAAGATTGCGTTTAACAGAAATAATCCCGAGCATAAGACAAAAAAAAAAATTCAACCTCTGAATCTCTCCTCCTCCTTAACAGTTCTCTCAACTTTGGTACCCCACTTCTCTTCGATGCCAAACCGACATCCATGTTTTTGGACAGCGACCTCTATAAAATCTAAGAGTAAATAACTCGCATCGAAATATAGTTAAGATGTCACATCAGAGTTTAGTTTACGCCTATTACAACTGAACATTTTATTGAGTATCAAACATTTGAATAATAGGACCGAATAAGTGCAAAATATAATATAGCAATACATTGGTCTGTTGATTTATCGGGCCAAACGGTCCTGTTTGTTAATTTTGGGTGAAGTGGTGTCTCAGCTGTTTTTAATATTTTGTTGGGGGGGTGGTTTACAAATACAGGCGCAGATGCAGGATTTCTGAAATGGGAGGGGGGTGGGTGATGGTGTGTGGTCCAAAAGTGATGGGTGAATAGGACTGGGGAAATTTTTTTTACTTTTCACTTCCTTTCATTTGGAAAATATATTTTAAATTTTTTTAAGAAAAGGGGGCTCCAGACCCCCACACCTCTGGATATACATATAGCCAAGGGCATCCGTTATATGTTTCGAGTATATTGGGTAAACCACTTGAAGGGGCCAGGAAATGAGTGACTGGTCACAAGGGCCGTACCTGGATCAAAATCCTAGTCACATGATGCAAAGCATTCAAGAGGTTTAGAGGTTTTGGGAGCATGTTCCCCCTGGACAACTTTTAAAATGGAACACTACATAAATTAAACCCTGAGATGTTTCTGCTATTTTCTAGAGTAAAAAAAAATAAAAATAAAAATTCTAGGGTATGGGGAGCATCTGTCCTCTGGAGGGTACGGCCCTGATCACTCACATTGTTGAGTACAAATTTGACAGTTAAAAACCTAATTTTGTTGGTAATCTTTTCCCCCCGACACCGTTTTAACTTTTACAAGTTTTAGTGAAATTAATTTGTGTCAATAATTTATGTAAAGTTTATTTTATTTAACGACGCCTCTAGAGCACATTGATTTTTATAATTGTATGTATAATTCATAGTATTGCAGCTTGTGTATTTTGTTATTGAAAAAACCTGTTAAATTAAATAATTAAGTGCATAATATTATACAATCAGCCTGTCGTATCTTTTTAAAATGTTGCATATTAAATTATATGCCATACATTCTCTACAGTCATCTCACTAAAGTGATTGCCACCCAAAAGTGATTGCCACCCTAAAGAGATTGCCACTAGGGAGCGGGATCTAGCTCAAACGGTAGCATGTCTGCCTGTGAACCGATCGGTCGTCGGATCGATCCTTCTCAGTGGACCCATATCCAGTTTCGGCTATTTTCCGTT
>JAULBS010025948.1:0-10503 GCA_032355785.1 Symmetromphalus regularis
GTAAAACTTTGGCTAGTCACTATACTAGTTCTCTTTCAAATATAATGGTGACTGTACTTCATAATTTGGGTGTCAGTATTTCTAATCACACCTTGAAACCAAAGACACTTTGTAAGGTTATCTCTGTGTATTCTATAAAACCTCTCTGATGGTCACACATGTGACAGTGGAATTGCCCAGAAGTATTACTCGACTAATGCTTATTATTTCTACCAGAACAGTGAAACATTTATGAAAGTGTTACATAATATTATGGTTGTGTTTGTATTTTAATATAAACAGCCCTGTACTGGGGGTAATATTGTAGAGATTAATGCATTATTAACTGATTGATTTTCAGATGGGTGTGGGCTGAAGGTGCGTCACAACTAAATGTAGAAGATGCTCTGGGCATTGGAGGATTTGGTTATCCAGTAAGTGTTGTGTTTATAGGATGTTAAATGAGATTCCATGAGTTTCAAGCGTTTGTCCCGAATGAAATAATTTAAATTTTTCACAAGCTTTAGCGGGGGACACAGAATTGATATGACATGGAATCAAGTTTAGCATACTATTTATTACCCAACATTAATTTTAATACTAGTCATTTAGCAATTTAAGAATTCAGAAATAGTTTTCAAGTTAATGTTTGTGATGTCACTGGTGGTTCCGACCAATGACATCACTCACAGGTTTTATGACCCAGTGGGTCGTATCACTTGATGTGAAACCAGGGGTCAAATTTCACCAAGGCATTTGCGCTGCCACGATGCCCTCTCAATTTCACTTCTATCGAAAGCTAATATTGCCATGCCCTTTTTTCCCACTTGCCTCTGTGCCCTTTCATGAAGCAACTCGGTCATGTTAGGTTTTTGTCTTAATGTCCCATAGGAACCTCACATTTGCCGTTTGTCCCTGATGTCCTCAAAATTGCTTTGGTGCCCTCTTGATTCCTAGGAATCCAAGGCAGTAATCGATATATACCCCCCAAACACCAAAGCTGGGTTCAACCTAGCATCTGGAAAAAGAGTCATCACGACTCACAAAGTTTTATTTCGATCACATAATTAACTGAATAACTGTCTTGTTTATATTGCATGCATATATTATATCCATTATCCACTATTCTATCTTTATAATATTAATACATGTATATCCATTGCTTTTTCTTCTCATAAATAATAGTGGGGTTTTTTATATTTAAAACAAAAAAGTCGACTGACCGAAATATTTTGCATCAAATATGCAGGATTCCAGCGTCATATGAAACCCTGCCAAAGTTTGATCCCTTTGAGTGTAAACCCCAGTGTGTTGTACTGTATGGGTAATTATTATCTGTATTTATAAAATTTGTTGTGGGTTCTGTTTGTTAATTGCACTGGTGCTGGGTGTGAGTTGTCTGGTTTTTATTAAATGTTTTCTCTTTTTCAGGCTCTTGCTGCTATGAATTCTAGAAAAATGAAATATTCTTGGCTTAAGCAAGCCTTTGATGAGAAAGGCATCACAGAATTTTTAAAGTACGTTGAACAATGTTTTATATTAACGCTTCATAATTGTGTCACGGCATAAGATAACCAGTCAGATGTCATGCAATGTAATATTGATTTATAATCTATCAACAGTCCCAATGCATAAATAGGTCATTTTGTTATTTTCATCATGAATGGTTGTGAAAACATCTCAACTTTCATGTCTGCACGTTTTTTGCTGAAATAAAACAATAAAACATGTCTTTGTTTTTGTGACCTTTTAAAAGTCTTAATTAACGAAATTACGATAAAGTTCCGCACTAATTTGGTCAAGATTCTTCTAAAATCTCTGACATAGCCACACTTGTGTCGTTTGAATAATTAAAAAAGTATCTTATCTGTAGAATTTGTTTTATCGTATTGCATCAAAAAGAGGTGTCATCATTTTCACCATGTGACTGGTTATTCTATGGCTCTACACAATTGTTTATTGTTGATTTGTACTAAGAATACTAATTTTCAGGCCACCGTGACTAAACCACCGCCACCTACTCAAATTAGTACTTTAAAATATTTATTCTTATTTGGGATTTTAGTTACGAAATTCAATGTAAATTCATTCACTAACCTTGACCCCTTTCCCTTCTCACCCTCTGTATGACAAGGTAAATTTAGTCCTCTTTTATTTTTTTTGCACTGTTATAGGTTATTTCTGTCATCTTCATTTTAATTAAATATATTTGTTAAAATTTTATTACACTTCGCATCACTGGAAATGGAACATTAAAACACCAGTTTTTTTCAGTTGAAAAATAAGTACCAAAAGGACAAACAACTGCCTTTCAAGCCTTTTTCAACATGTACATGATACACAAAAGTATTTGACTTTTTGGATTATATATGATTCCTAAAACTGAATAGAGCAAAAAAATGGCTAAAAACGTATAAAAACTTTTTTTCCTCATAAAAATTTTGATATTCAGAGTATCTTCTTGAAATTTTGTATACAAATTTTACCTTTCGTTTAATTTCCAAAACCGTTCTCCTTTTTGTTCTTCAATCCCTAGAAGAAAAGTTATTGTTAAAAACGATGATGCCAATCTGACATGACGCGAAGTGTAATTATATATAATTGTCCAGTTATTTTCTGATGTATTCTGGTGATAATTGTTTACATGCATGCTCACATGTACATTAATATTTTGTCTTTTCTCTTGACAGGGAAGTACAGTTTGGAAGAGGCTCAACGGCACCTATTAAAGATGGAAAATTACCTAAAGTAGAAACTATAGAGCCATGGGATGGCAAAGATGGAGAGGTGCGTATAAATTTTAACTTAGACTTTACTTTGCAGCCAGATCGACTTCATAAATGTTCTATCCTTGTCTAGAAGTACAGGGTGTTTTGAATTTTTGTAGTTTTGGCTAAATTACAAACATCAGTACAAGTTTGTTTCTTGCCTTGAATTCACATTTTAAAAAAAACGGACAATATAAAATACACGTACAATTTAGTTTATGTAGTTTATGTTATACACATGCATTGAGTTCAGTTTATACAGAAATACAGTATACGCAAAAAAAATATATACCACGAAAATCGTGAACATACTGATAGTGCCACGAATTCAGTTACACGCAAACATTTCTGGTTTGGCTGCAAACACTGTAACGTATATTTATCACCATGTTTCTGACTGTCACATGATAAGCAACATTTCTTACTGATGTAGATTTCAGTTTTGTTTGTTTTTACAAAGATTATATGTGATTATTCAACAATAATTGTGAATTATATTCTTAGTTAATCTGAACGGAAACTTGTGGGTATTATTAATAAAGACTAGTTGTCTTTGCATCATGCTCATGTTTTCAATTGATAACATGTCTTGTCGGAAATACATATAACACGTGGATAGTTTGCTGAGAATGTCTTACGTCTATAAATGAAATTAACTGAAAGGAGTTTGGTCAGTGTTGCTCTTTTTATTACCGGGGGATGCGGTCGAGAAAAGGTCGATTACGAATTATTTTATTCGCAAAAATATTTGCATATATAAATATGAGTGTTTGATAAAACAAACCCCAGTAGTCTATGTTTAATTTTTTTTGCGCAAGGAGATTGTTAAACCAATATTCATTTATTGACAAAACAAGCAACTAAGTGAACTTCGTGATTGTCAGATAGAAATTTGTACAATAAATACAGTTTTTATTGGTAGTATGCATTTAATAAAAAAAAAAAAATTGGAATTTCTTAAATACAATCAAAATTGGATTTTTGGCCTTTTATTTATAACTGCTAAAAAGATGAAATTTTATTTTCAGCTGCCAGTAGAAGAAGATATTGATCTTAGTGACGTAGACCTGGATGATATAAGCAAGGATGAATTGTGATGAACATGATATTTATGTACATAGTAAATCATTTATTTTTGAGATAAAAGGCGAGTGAATGCAATGTTTAACTGCCGTACACTTACATGCAGAGCTGTGTGATTTGAATGGGGTCCGATATTCATTACTAAACACAATCATCCATTGAAATATATTATTATCTATTGCTACTTTGATACTAGTAAACATAACATCTATGATATAATTATAAATGATAAAACTGCAAGGTAGCTATATTTAAAAAAAAAACATTTCTTTGAAATTTGTGAATGCTATGGTAGTAATGGCTATGGAAAGTTTTGAAAAATGTTATTTTTTAATTCTTTTTATTCTCACTATTAAATTATTGTCAAAGCTGACATTGAAATATTTCCAGCTTTTGATGGCACTGTGTTCCATAGAGAACATTTTACGTTTACTGTTGACATCCCTGATCAAAGTGTCAATTAGGGTAATAATTGCCGAGTCCCTAAAACAAGGAATTGAGACCCCTGAATTTCAGATTTCTCTGATGTTAAAATACCGCTTAAACAGGCAGTTTCCAGATGTCGGAGACAGCAACAACAAAATGGGGCGACAACTTTTATCTTGTGACAGTATTGGCAATTGCTACAACTAATTTCAAGGATATTACTTAGTGTTTGAATAGTTATTTAGACATTTTTGATGTTATGTCCCAAAAGATTTTCATTCACACAATAAAAAAAAAAAAATTGTATATAAATGACGCCAAAATAAGGCGAATTGTTAATAAAATGTTGAATCATCGAAACAAACCATTCAGATTACGAAACCCAGTTCATGGTTAATTATTTTGTGGTGTGCGTGTGTTGTATATATTATACAAATCATATTGGACCAAGGGCTCAGCTTGCAACTAATTTAATATGGGTAATATTCTTAAAGCCTCTTCATACTAAAGCCTCAATCACACCGGATCGTACAATTTCTGGGTCGTGTGATTTGGAAGAGATACAATCAATTGGCGATGTTTGCTACTATCTCCATTTGCGATCACATACTGTGAGTGCTTTTAAGACTGGTTGCAAGTCATCCTACGATTTGTGGTAGGCGTGCTTGTGCGATCAGCAATGATTAGAGAAGATCGGAGATCAATCGTAGGTAATCATGCGACTAGTGGTGGGAATAAGCGACCAATCGCGGTGACCTGAAATCAGTTACCCAGTCCGATATAAAAGCTGAAGATTGTGGTGCCAGGTGGCACAAGCAATCATGCGACTGCTTAACTTGCGATCATGCACAACTGGTGGCGCTACTGATTATAAGACCTATCTGTGACCTCTTTCAGTTCACAATCACAGGTTAGAAGTTTTGAACATGACCATCAACCTTGCTGCGACTGATTAACCTGCGATCATGCACAACTGGTGGCGCTACTGATTATAAGACCTATCTGTGACCTCTCAGTATGCAGTCACAGGTTAGAAGTTTTGAACATGACCATCAACCTTGCTGCGACTGATTTTGCTTTGGCAATTATCTGCGACCAGAAGTGCACTCTTTGTATGTTTTCCCCCGATTCCAACATTTTTCAGTTACCACTAGGTCGTAACTTGGTCGCAGGCCTGGTGTGACTGGGGCTTTACCTTAATTTATCTTTTTACCTGAACAATTCAGTGAATGGGTTGGTTCTTTGTTTTCTTTTTATTATAAAAAACTGTCTTTCCTTTAGCTTGTTTCTGTCCATCTCACAGCGCATCATATTGCTCAAATTGGCTATTTTCTGAGTAGAAAATTTATCTTGTAATCGCATAAAAGTTTAGTACTATGTGGTGTTGGTAACAATAATTTTAAATTATTATCTTTAAAGGAACATCTTTTTTAGTGTACAAGTATGTTGTTACAAAAAATATTTCCGTGTCCTATACTGACAGTCAGTTTTAGTAGGTATTCTATGATAAGTATGTGGGGCTGGGGTAAGGGAATATGTCAGGCTGATCTTGTAGAGCTCATTAATACTTTAATAATAGTTTAAAGTATACCGATACATATTGGATGAAGTGAATTTAGTGTGTGACAAGGGTATAGTGGTTCTTCGTAACTGTTACGTTTAGTGTGGAGGCAGTATTATCCTAGAGTAATCAATAGTCGCACACATAAGGAAAACAGTGAAGTAACCACCAGACCTTAGTTTTTAAGGTGTGCGGGTGCGATTGCACCCATACAGCACCAGTAATTTCAGTCGACGGGTGTGATAAACCACACTCGTACAACTTGGAAATCACTCACCTAATTAATAATATGTAATTTCATACTTTTGTCAGCTCATTACATAATAACTGAAGTCTTCTATAAATATTCCAAACATATGTACTAGCATATTGACTTCATAACTCATCTATGATTTTTCAAAAGGAAAAACAAATAACTGGTATTCTTTTTTGCTATGCTAATTGGGTATCTGTACAATATTTGATCAATCTGTTACATTTCCATTTGTGATGTTAAAGAAGACATTCGGAAAACCTCGGCCGATTTCGTTGTATCAGTATAATTCATAAAATAGCTGAGTTGTTCCGATATCATATCAGACAAAGTTTTCCAACGTAGATGAACAAAATTTAATTAAACAACATGGCGATTTTTCACTCATTTAAGTTGTTTCAGGCATGCAATTTAACACTCGCCTAAGCATTTTCAGGAGTGTGATCTACAAATGTATAAATCACCTCGATTTTTCAAAAACGTAGGTCTGAACCACGTGTAACTGAAGAGCAATAATACAAATATTATTTCCTTTCTTTGTGGATTCAGTGCATTACACAACACTACCTATCTATTATTAATAACAACAAAATATGTTATGGGTCCGCATGTGTTTGTGAGTTTTAAGGAAGGCTGGAGGTTTTCAACTATTAATTACTCTACCATAAGAATTTAATGTGTGACAATGGTATAATAGTTCATAAAGGTTACGTATTATGTGGCTGTTTAGTGTGGAGACTCATTAAGATTCATTAGGGGAGAGTAATTCCTCACACCTCAAAATAGCAAGTATTTCTAAGCTTGCCTTTACTCTGTAAAAATGCACATCTGCTCTCCTTATTTAATATTTTCTTTCCTGGAATCATTTTAAATTGAGCAGTGGATGCTAGTTTTAAATCGAGACGACTGATCAAGATAAAATCCAGTGGTGTCACTGTCTGTGAACAGGTGGTCCCTGCACAGTGTAGTTGTTCGTCATGAGACATACACCGACCTGCCTTCCTTTCCGGTTTCTCCGTGATATTCCAGACAGACGCCCCAAACTATGGCATTCCAGCAATACAGTCAAACATTCTGCTGGCTCGCCTAGATTTTTATTTATTTTATCACTAGAGTTGAGTTCGCTTCAAAGCTGAAATGTGATGAGTAAAATAAAGAGTGAAGCACCGAGACAAGATTTAAAGAAGCCAAGAATTCTGTAGACGGTTTTGGTCGATTACACTACCAACTGAACAATGCTGAAACAGTCTTCTAAGGGTGCAACCTTTTGTTACTGTTCCACTTGCCACCTTGACTTTAGCATTGGACATGGTGGGTGTGATGACTGCAAGAGGCACATGACATCCAAACGGTTGTATTGTACATTACTAATGTTGTATGTGGATTACAGCAATGGAGTTGTTGACAGAAATAGAAAAAAATATTAATACAAATGATCATTTAATCTCGAAAGAACAATTTAGTTGTCACGTGTGACACATTCCTGACAAAACCCTTAAATTTCTGGAGAAATCATGTTTATGGGCACTAGATTACTGAAAGGGTTTCAATTGGTATGAAGGTCTGGGGAGGACTGATCAAGATAAAATCCAGTGGTATCGTTGAACATGTAGTGCCTGTAGTTTATTATGAGATAAATATCATTTTTTAGGGGTGCAACAATATACTGGTATATTGCAATACTTGCCGAGCGCAATACATTCAACGATACGGTTTCCTGACAATATCTGTGCAATGAGTATCCATCTATCTTATAAAATCTATGACTGTGACAGTAAGTTACAAAATATATAAATCTTCTGTGTCTATATATTATCTTTTTTCATCAAAAATTGGTGGAGATCTGCCTGCCTGAGATATGTTTAGATGGTAGGATCAAAATAGGATTTATCACACCTTGGTAATTAATCAAACTGTATTGCAATATGGGTTCGCTGTATCGCAATATATTACAATATGGTTTTGGCCGTAACGTTGCACCCCTAATCATTTCTCGTGTTCAATGTGTATAATGAAATGCTGGTAGTTTTCATATTCAAATTTAAGTGACCACAGACTTACAGACGTGTATTAGCTATTGTTGCCTGTCAGATGTTTTTAAATGTTAAAAAAGTTAATAGCACATTCTTCATACAACAGTGATACTGTAAATGCTTGTAAGTACGGCATGTTCTGTTATATTGTGATAGTTCTACTCAGCTTGTTACACCATCACATATAATAATTATGTGCTATTTAATTTATGAACTTCTACAAAATGTTATACTAGATTTTTCTTGATGTTAAAATTTAGCCAGTTTTAAAACATTGTTTTTATTCTTACATTGTAAAATTAATTCTGTTTTGAATCCACCAGTATCACAAAGTCAACACGAACTAAACAAAATGTTGAATCCAGGATTTTAAATAAAAGAATGAAATTCTTCTGTACAGTAGTATTAATCAACACTTGATGAGTGTTTTGCATTAAATAACATTTTAAACATTCATATTCATTGAAAATAGGTGTGTATCATATGCGTAAATCCTGGGGGGACATGCCCCTACCCCCGCTACTTTTAGGACGGGGTCACCTATATAATTATCCTCTGCTTTTTGCTTCAAGTTGAAATTATAGGCCTAATACCTAAATAATAATATTTACCAGTATTTCTCTTTGTTGTATCAATGTAACACTTAACTATGTGGTCTTAAAGCGCAAATATACCGAAGTAGACAGGAGGTCTATAATGGCGTCAATCCTGAGAGGATGGGGGACCCGACCCCCCCCAACCTTATTATGGACAGGCGGATGTTACGTCCCCACCCCCACTTCCAGGAAACCATTTTTGCCCTTGGTGTATACTATAGGACTCTTAAGCAAAGAATTAATTTTACAATTTTAAATACAAAATCTGTTAATATCTCGTTTCAGTAGTTCTGCTAAATCATTTATACCTCAATACAGGTATTTGATTTAAACAGTTTGTACCATTTCTGCATGTTTTAATGAATATCTTTAAAAAGATTTCTTTTTATTTTACCATCAGTTTTCTTTGTACAAAATCAGTGTTTATTTAACATCTTTCAAGTTGAGTTTGAATTGGTGTGTTTTATGTACATTGTGATCGGAATAAATGTTACGAATGTAAATTGTTTTGTTTGTTTTAAATGCCTATAATAACAATTTTAAATGTTACAGGTAATGACGAATTGGGAATGGTGGTAATACAAAATACTGAATCTGGTATATCAAAGTATGTGGTATGTGATGTCCTGTCAGCAAAACGAAACATGGAGTTTATTCTGATCATTTAGTCGATTATTAAATCAGGCATTTACCGGACTCGGAAAACCTGCGTAAACAACGCAATAAAATGTTATCTGGACCCCAAGAATCGAAAACAAATGTTAACGAGAATACATGGTCACTTTGTTGTTGAAAAGTCCAATGGGACTCCTATTAAAAAAAAATCTAAACTGTTTTGAGTGAATAAACAATAATGGGTGAGGTGGAAGGTGTACTGGGACATTTTAGTGCCATACAAAAGAATTCGTTTATTCAATATAAAATTGTGACAAATTAAGACAAATATTTTTTTCTTAATGCAAATCCTGTTTCTGCAACTCTACTAAATTATGTACCCTTAGGTTTTAGATTGAGACTAATTGAAAAGAAACAGGTGAGTACCAGGGACCCCCTTTTTTTTTTTATAACAGATGGGTAAACCCCTGATTAAATAAGTGTTTTGTCATTAAAACTGTTCCCATGGTCATTAAAAACCCGGGAAAGTTTAGAAATTTGCAAAAGACTAAAATAACGGCTAACTGGGGAATATCCGTCACGTGACTAAATATATCTCCTTCAGCGGAAAAAATCTTTTTTTTACATTTTCGATTTATGATTCGTTACTATAATTCAATTATTATTTTTTAAATATTGATAATAAGCGAGATGCGGTGGTTAGCATTGGCGTGCCTACACATTTTTTTTCAAAATTCTTCAGAATGCAGCTGCTGCGATAATTATAGACTTAAAATTTTCCGAAAGGAACTGTGCCTACTCATTTATTTATGCCAAGCTACGCACCTGATTAGGTAAGTAGTTGAATGAAGTATTTCTATGGACAAATCAAATATTTATATTTAAAATTAATTGTTTCGAAATTAATTATGTCAGGGGTCCGTGAAAGTATGTGTTTAAGAAAGTCTTGTGGAAAATCGTAAGATTGAAGGACAGTGGTCATACAAGACCTAGGCCTACATCTTTAGGTTTAAGAACGATCTTCTGTTAATTAACAGCGGGACGATGTACTATGCTTCGCGTCACCGGAAGAGGAACAACAAAACACTAGCGTTTTTCAGTTGAAAAATAAGTGTTAATTAACAGCGGGACGATGTACTATGCTTCGCGTCACCGGAAGAGGAACAACAAAACACTAGCGTTTTTCAGT
>JAULBS010025959.1:0-10503 GCA_032355785.1 Symmetromphalus regularis
TAATTATTAGGTATTCCTAGTACTTACCTAAACTTTATCATAGTTACAATGTGAACTTATTTATTAAAGTGCTCAAGCTGATGTTAATTATTAGGTATTCCTAGTACTTACCTAAACTTTATCATAGTTACAATGTGAACTTATTTATTAAAGTGCTCAAGTTGATGTTAATTATTAGGTATATATGTACTTACCTAATCTTTCTCATAGTTACAATGTGAACTTATTTATTAAAGTGCTCAAGTTGATGTTAATTATTAGGTATGCATGTACTAAACTTTCTCATAGTTACAATATGAACTTATTTATTAAAGTGCTCAAGCTGATGTTAATTATTAGGTATGCATGTACTAAACTTTCTCATAGTTACAATGTTAACTTATTTATTAAAGTGCTTAAGCTGATGTTAATTATTAGGTATATATGTACTTACCTAAACTTTCTCGTAGTTACAATGTGAACTTATTTATTAAAGTGCTCAAGTTGATGTTAATTATTAGGTATGCATGTACTAAACTTTCTTGTAGTTACAGTGTGAACTTATTTATTAAAGTGCTCAAGTTGATGTTAATTATTAGGTATATATGTACTTACCTAAACTTTCTCATAGTTACAATGTGAACTTATTTATTAAAGTGCTGAAGTTGATGTTAATTATTAGGTATATACATGTATGTACTAAACTTTATCATAGTTACAATTTATTCTGTTTTTATCATGCCTGTACATCAGCACTACATTGCTTTATTTCTATAATGTAAATATAAGTATTCTGTGTTGAGGAGAATATCACCTCAACAATTCAAAAAAATTTATGCTTTAATTTTAATAGTGTGGTTGACATTCTTTGATGATATGTAACATTTTAAATAAAGAGGAATATATTGAAAAGGATAACAGTATTTACCCTGTTTACTTCATGTTTCGTTCAGATGTCATGTGGCTAGCTGATGAAATTTGAGAAGTAATATTTGGTATATAACATCTGAAAGAAATTGTTTAAAAATGTGGTTTCACTGATCTGGAGTGACTGCTACGGTATTCATGTTATAAAAATATATTCTTTTGTTGATAAATGAAGTCAACAAAACGGCAGCACAACGTAAATTGAGCATCATATCAGTTATGAGATGTTTGATTCAAAAGTAATATTGTTGATGTAACACAATGTTTTATTGCCACTGTAATCACAATTACGTGAGTATGCACTGCATAGCTTTGCCTAAAACAGTGATATCTTACACTGTTCAGCATATTCACCAAATTTAAACCCAGTTAATAAATATGAGGTGAGTGAGGACGAAGTGAAATTTTCTCTCAAAAAAAAACATGTGGATGGCTATTTGTGTACAAAAAAAATTCATTGTTGAAGCCATTCCACTCTTAATTTACCAGTATTAATACCTTTAGTGTCAGTAACATCATGGATGTTGGCCATATCGCAGAAAAACAAGGGGAGATAAATCATGCTTTTTTGGAAATATTTTAATGAGCAGTGCATTGACAAAATTTAAACATCTGAAACCTATTTTTTTTTTAATCTCATCAGTTTTAATAAGATTTATGTAGTTCATGCAAAAATTAACTAAAAAATATATTGTGTTTCAGTCCTTCTTTAAATGTAAAAAAATACTGTTTCTTTATACATGACTTTACAACTTGGCTTATTACTTAAAATGCAATTTCACGTGGGCTGCCTGTGGGTATTTACTAACATATCTTTATGTTAATTTTAAACTTGATTAGAAGAGCCTACATTTGCCTGACTTTGTTCTGTGGTGTAAATAGTATTTTATATGGCTCTGATTGGTTTTCTGCTATTTATAACCAGTACAATATGGGTTTTATGTATTTTACCTTTTACAATTTTTAAAATACTTTGGCCTCTATTTTACCTGTAATATAGATTTTACGTCATCTGGCTGTGGTTATTTCTTGCATCACTTTAGTGAATTTTTTACACACATGATATTGCAAGTCAATGGTGACTAAGTGACGTTTTTCAACCTAGTTATTTGACAACAACAAGAGCAGAATGTAGGAAACATGCAGTCACCCCCCAACCCTTAGAAATTGTTGCTATTAGTAAATAGGCCAGTATGATTCTTCTTTCTGCACGAAATCACATTTCCATTAAATACTAGATTCATTTTATACCCAATCAAAGATAGTCTACCTATACGTACATATATGTTATCACAGTCATGTGAGCTCCTTCTATAGCTTCCTAGTAAAGCTTTGTTTTCACTTCTCATAATGAGCAACAAATCTGCCTTATCAGTTAGTCACATGGTTTCAACCAGTAATTAGAATTGGGAGGGGTGGGGGAACTGTCTATTTTTCTAGGCTGCTAGTATGTCAGGCAGTTGGTATTGGAGATTTGTAAAACTCACAGCTCAGATGTGGTGGGTCATTGGGTTCATCCCCTCATTGAATCCATTTAGGTACATTGTTTTTTGTCTTCCAGGCAGTGGTCCATGTATATACAACATTAGCTATTCTGGTTGTGGGAAAGTGCATATAAAAACCCCTTGCTGCTAGTGGCAGTTGTGGTTTTCTTGTGAATTTATTTAATATTTGCATGGATGTTAAATTTCTGGTTTAAGACAGGATTCCATCTTTTACAAATATAATACCAGTTATATTTTGATTGTTTTTTGTAGTGGCTATGCTCCCTCGTTTGCCTTTATGTCTTAGGAAAATGTTCTGCTAACACCCATGTACATGTACATGTATTCGTTTAAAGACAACGGCAGCAAAAATGTCTTTTATTCATATCCAGTAGCCACTGATTAAATGATTTGCTAAAGTATCTGACCAACTACAATGGTAACCACAGATAGTAGCAGAAAAAGAATGAAAAGAAGCAGAAAAATTATAAGTTTTGGTAAATCGTAAAATTAATGCATTGTGGTGCGGTTAAAATAAAATGCATATTTTTATTGACACGTTTTTTAATTTTGAAAGTAGTACATTATTGCAGGTAAAATTAAAATGTATTGATTTGTATTTCATCAGTATTGTCGTCACATTTTTCACTATGATTTCTTTCTCGCTTTCGATTTTTGATTTAGAGCGTCCTTTAAATTAACTGAAATAAATGAGTAGAAGACCAATATGGTATGGACAGAAGCACAGACAAGGCCCGTTCTTTGTCCCACTTATTTTAAAAAATGTCGAGACCATTTCCGTTTACAGACGGCAAGATTTGCTCCAGTAAACATAGACAATTTTAGCCTGCAGATTAAGTTCAATGAATTGACGTCATACCAACAACCTTTAAGTACTGGTCCTGTGGACAACAAAGAACAAGGTTATTTTCAGCGGGAAGTTTCGTCATGTCATACAACCTTCATGAGATTTCACACGTACCTCTACTAGGTGTTCCATTTGTCAGACATTTCAAATTGTTGAACCTAAAGTGCAGAAAACTTCAGATTTAAGCTAGAAATGTATGCTATTTGAGGTGGAGTGCTGGGTTAGTTTTTGTAAGTGTTATAACACATTTAGGCATGAAAGTCCAGACAAATTTCAGGACAATATTAAATGGGCGAAAAATAAATTAAAATAGTACGAATATTAGCCTTGGACATAATTAATTCCCTGGCAGCCGATATTAATTTTTGTGCTTGGGGAGGGGGTCAGTATTCTGTCGATCAGTAATAGAATATTTACCTGTAGATATCGATCTATAATACTAATAAAATATTTACCTGTAGATATTGATCTATAATAGAATATTTACCTATAGACAAAGATGGTATCTCACTACAGTTTAGACACAATGCACAGTGTTCTAATAAGATTTTTCATAACTTAAACTACAGTTTTGACACAATGCACAGTGTTCTAATAAGATTTATCATAACTTAAGGACATTTTGCCACATTTTAATGTATTTCATCACAAATAGTGTTCCTTAACCAAGAATTATTATTATTTTTTAATTTAACGACACCCCTAGAGCACAAAAAGTGTTTTATTTAATGACACCTCTAGAGCACATTGATTTCTATCTTATCATTAGCTATTGGACGTCAATCATATGATCATTCTGACATATGTATTTAGAGGAAACCTGCTGCCACCACAAAGGCTATTCTTTCTGATAAGCAGCAAGGGGTCTTTTACTGTTTTATATCCACCGTCCCACAGACAGTTAACTAAGAAAATGATGAAAGCAGTAGTTGTATAGTTTTATTTGAAAGAGCATACCTCTGACTGATATCTGTAAATAACCCTGCTAACTCAAGTACAATGTACATATAGATAATAATATTGATCAATCAGTTACCGTGTGCAGAGTCACAACCTGCACACTGTCACATCTAATCAGTAGGTCAGGATCCGAGTTCGGTCCAGTCAGATCTCGGTCAGGTTTGCTGCCCTAGAAATTTGCTACGGCAATCAGCAGTACTGTCACAAAAGTTTTTGCAAAATTGATCTGTGATTTTTTAAATATCATCAGGTATTTAATTTGTTATTAGTTTAACTAAGTTGTTATTAGTTTAACTAAGTTGTTATTAGTTCAACTAAGTTGTTATTAGTTTAACTAAGTTGTTATTAGTTTAACTAAATTGTTATTAGTTTAACTAAGTTGTTTTTAGTTTAACTAAGTTGTTATTAGTTTAACTAAGTTGCCGTCACATCAGGCCTTTCCCCAGGATATTTTAAGGTGCTTACATACACCAATTGTCAAAATTTAGCTAATCATGCAAGCCATGTTACAATCAATTCCAGGGTCGCTATTCAATAGCATAATGTACCCCACCCCTAACAAGGAGTTAATACCTTTGTCTGACCAAGTTACTGACAAGTAGAAGAGATCCCTTTTCTTCATGCCTCAAATTAAGTCGACATGGTGCTACAGTGAATGCACTAAGCAAATATTAAGGTGCTTTCATAGCAAGCTAAAGGAGCATGGCCCATAGTGCCTGATGGCACTGGGGAAAGCTCTGCACATAATGATCTGAATTTCAAAGGTTGGGTTTGGTTTGGTCTGGTCAAGGCCAGTCTGATCCAGTTCCAGTTAAGTTAGGTCGTAACAAGAAGGTTGGTTGGTTATACTTATTTTCATGCTTATGTCCAATGAATGTTCAAGCACACTGTCCTAGGCACACCACTCAGCTTCCTGTGCTGCTGTCCAGGATAGAGGTTAGTGTTAGTAGTAGAGACAGTTCCCGCTGCAGCCACAATAATGTTGCTAATCTTATCAATAAGCAGAAAGAGATCTTTTATATACTAGATAGCACAAACCATGGCCTTTGATGGCTAGCCTCTCTTTAAATGTAGTTTTAAATCTAATCTTTGTCAATAGCAGTGGACACACAAACTGCTGTATGTGGTTCAAGGTCTAATGTACACTTTTAGATGAGAAGTTGTATGAAAATGGCTTGGTCACGCACTAGTAACCACATCCATTCATCTCTTCTCAGCTTGGCTGTTAACTGAAGCACGATCTGATGGGGTGTGATGGTAGCAAACTTATTTTTACTCTTGGGTATTGGATGGTAGAGTTGGGGGTCATGGCTTGCTCGGGCTATTTTGGTATCTGTATCTTGATAGCTTCTATTATTATAGCTCAGAAAGAAGATTGTATCTGGATTAGGTGGGGAATTGAATTTCTATTATCATAAGGATGAAGTGGATGTACTTTTCAACACATAAATTTTCTTTGAAAATGCCCAGCATGAATTCACCTTAAAGGGACTAACAAACTAGCTTTTAGACAGTTTAACATAATTTTGAGAGTTAAAAATACATAAATAATAATAACAGTAATTAAAATAAAAATAAAAAGTTCCACCAAAAAATCTTAAGTTCATCTTAAAGGGACTGCTTTGTCCACTATTGTAAAAACCATGCTGTCCTCTCACTCAGGAACCAGCCAAAATGCCATGCTCAGACATAACAGCGCCATGTCTGTCAAAGCTGGAGACAAGTAATTAACCCACATTTGCTTCAGTTTGGCATGACAATGTTTTACTTAAAATTTTAATTTTCCTGTCATCTTGCAGGTATCAAGCCTATAGGGTTGAAATTTCACCAGCAAAAGGCTAATATCCATAAGATAAAAGGTGCCAAATATTACGAGCATTCGACACATACATTGTAGTTCCTAGTTTATTGCAAAATGCTTTAGTGGTGCCACATTTTTTGCCCCACCCAATATATATATATTTATGCATGATGTTCGTAGCACCAGTGATATTGGCATCATTAACTGAGAGTGAAATGGCTTCAAAAATTCTTTTTTTTTTGCTCATAACTATTAGAATTACTTTTCCCCAGAATTTCAAACAAACATACATGTAGATGCTATCTTCATCTCACAGTAAAACAAAGGGAGATAAATCATGAATTTTGGAAAGATTTTAAAGAGTGTCTGAACCATAATATATTTTTTTTCCCCACCTGTTTTAGTTGGGTGTAAAGATACTGTTTATGAAAAAACTTAACACAAACTGACTTCCTTTACACCTGAACTTTAAAACAAAGTCTGAAGATAAAATTCGAAAGTTATTAACTCCAGATTTGGTTGGTTGGTTTTACTGATTTTCCTATTTACTCCCAATTAACGTTCAAACACACTGTCCTGGGCACACTAACTCAGCTTCCTGTGCTGTATGTCAGAAGTTAGTGTTAGAAGAAGAGATAAAACCCACTGCCACCACACTAGGCAATAAGCAGCAAGGGATCTTTTATATGCACTATCCCACAGACAGCCTTTGATAAACCAGTTGTGGACCACTGGTTGGTGTAAGTGGTGCATGCCTTCCCACTGAGCCTTGCAGAGCACTCACTCTAAATTAGAGCTGGTACTGAGATTTGATCCCAGTACCTACCAACAACAAGCTGGATAGTGCAACTTCTACACTACGTACTATGGGCCAGTACTCTATCATTGACATAAGCTGAAGCTGAGTGTTACGCTAAGGCATGTGTCCCAGGCTGGCTTTGTTCAAACTGACTGATAAAATCTAATGGTAGATATGCTTGAGTAATCTTAGTGTCTGTTCAAACTGACTGAAAAAATGTAATGACAGATATGCTTGAGTAATCTTTGTATTTGAATACATGTCATTCCTCCACTTAACTGTCATCTGCCAGGCTTAACTTTATTCAACCCCCACTTTTTAGTTTTTTTCTGATTTTGACGCAAGTTCAATAAGTTAGTTGGTTATTTTCATGCTTATATCCATTTAAAGTTCAAGCATGCTGTCCTGGGCATATAACTCTGCTTCCTGTATTGTCTGTTCAGGACGGAGGATAGTAGGAGAGATAAAACACTGCTGTCACACTAATGCGGACGCTCGTATCGATAAGCAGCAAGAGATCTTTTATATGCACTATCCCACAGACAGGATAACACATACCACAGCCTTTGATAAACCAGTTGTGGACCACTGATCAGCTAAGCGTTGTACACCTACCCCAATGAGCCTTGTAGAGCATTCATTCTGGGTTAGAGTTGATATAGAGATAAATAATCCCATGACTTGACTGAGATTTGATCCCACTACATACCAACTGCAAGTCTGATAATGTAACCATTACAGGCAATTTCCCAAACAAACTGTAGCCTATGTGAAATGAATTTTACTTGCTTGGAAATGTCTATATTGTGAAAAACACTGTAAAAACTTGCCTGCCTTCAATAATATCCTTGTAATGTAAACACATGAGATTGTACATGTAAGTAGTCCAGTGGTTGAACATCAGACTCTTAAGCTGAAAACTGATTCAAAACCTATTGGAGGCTGGCTCACACTTAACTACGTATCAAAATTACCAAATGTTTGACATCCACTGGCCGATAAATAACAAATCAATGTGTGCTAAGGGTGTCGATAAAAATGTATTCAATATTTATGAAAAACCCAGACCTAAACATTTAAAAAGAAATATATATATTTATTATTATTATATTCTTTTTTGTTTAGGATGGAGAGGAGTCTGTGCCATCGTGGGAGTTAAGAGTTGAAGGTCGTTTGTTGGAAGATGTGAGTTATAATGTTTCCTATGTGGAACAGGACTATATGATCACATTAACACATTATCCAATGACATTAACACATTATCCAGTGACATTAACACATTATCCAATGACATTAACACATTATCCAGTAACATTAACATATTATCCTATGACATAAACACATTATCCAGTGACATTTAACACATTATCCAATGACATTAACATATCCAGTGACATTAACACATTATCCAGTGATGTTAACACATTATCCAGTGACATTTAACACATTATCCAGTGACATTAACACATTATCCAATGATGTTAACACATTATGCAATGACATTAACAAATTATCCAATGATATTTATACATTATCCATTGACATTAACACATTATCCATGACATTAACAAATTATCAAATGACATTAACACATTATCGTATGACATTAACACATTATCCTATGACATTTTTGTTAATCAAAATATACATGTTAGTGTATCTGTATCGTAATGCATTAATTTCATTTTGCATTCATTTTGTGATTTACAGTAGATATTTTATTATTATTGACCATGGTTTGAACAATGTTAAATTTGACTATAATACTTCATTTCATGATTTACAGCAGATGTTAAACAATGTTAAATTTGACTATAATACTTCATTTCATGATTTACAGCAGATGTTAAACAGTGTTAAATTTGACTATAATACTTCATTTCATGATTTACAGCAGATGTTAAACAGTGTTAAATTTAACTATAATAGTTCATTTCATGATTTACAGCAGATGTTAAACAATGTTAAATTTGACTATAATAGTTCATTTCATGATTTACAGCAGATGTTAAACAATGTTAAATTTGATCATTGTTTCAGGCTGCCACTGCAAAGCTAAGTGATGCTAACAAATTGAAGAGAAAGTTCTCGTCTTTTTTCAAGAGTCTTGTCATTGAGTTGGACAAAGATTTGTATGGGCCTGACAACCACTTGGTGGAGGTGAGTCCACATCCAGATATAACATCCTGGACTAGTTGATAAACTGTTCCATGTTGATAGGATTAACAATGTTCGATGTTGATAGGATTAACAATGTTCCATGTTGATAGGATTAACAATGTTCCATGTTGATAGGATTAACAATGCTCCATGTTGATAGGATTAACAGTGTTTTATGTTGATAGGGTTAACAGTGTTCCATGTTGATAGGGTTAACAGTGTTCAATGTTGATAGGGTTAACAATGTTCCATGTTGATAGGGATAACAGTGTTCCATGTTGATAGGGTTAACAATGTTCCAAGTTAAGAGGGTTAACAGTGTTCAATGTTGATAGGGTTAACAATGTTCCATGTTGATGGGGTTAAACATGTTCAATGTTAATAAGGTTGAACAAGTTCCATGTTGATAGGGTTAACAATGTTTCATGTTGAGAGGGTTAACAGTGTTCCATGTTGAGGGGGTTAACAGTGTTTCATGTTGATAGTGTTAACAGTGTTCCATGTTGATAGGGTTAACAGTGTTCCATGTTGATAGGGTAAACAGTGTTCCATGTTGATAGGGTTAACAGTGTTCCATGTTGAGAGGGTTAACAGTGTTCCATGTTGATAGGGTTAACAGTGTTCCATGTTGATAGGGTTAACATTGTTTCATGTTGATAGGATTAACAATGTTCCATGTTGAAAAGGTTAACAATGTTCCATGTTGATAGGGTTAAAGTGTTCCATGTTGATAGGGTCAACAGTGTTCCATGTTGATAGGGTTAACAGTGTTTTATGTTGATAGAGTTAAGAGTGTTCCAGAATGATAGTTAACAGTGTTTCTTGTTGATAGGGTACCATGTTGATATAAAAGTGATGATTCAGACTGATACATGTGTATCCTTCATAGTACTAGTTGTATAATAATAGTTTCGGCTGCAAGTAATATAAATATTAATTGTTTAATATTGCTTATTTATCCATGGTGTTTTATTATCAAAGGTTCCGTCTGTATCTGTCTGTGTCTGAAGTTTACAGTGAGGTCATAGTAACATTTGGTTTTTGTTTCTAGTGGCACCGCACTCCTAACACACAGGAGACGGATGGCTTTCAGGTGAAGAGACCCGGAGACCAGAATGTCAAGTGTACCGTGTTGCTGATGCTCGACTACCAGGCATGTGAAAAACACTTTCTTTTTAAATAATATATAGTGTCCTCTGTCCAGACCTATTTACTTAATTTATAAACACAGAACTACTTGAAATGTCTACTTTTAAAGAATATATAGTGTCCTCTGTCCAGACCTACTTACATCATTTATAAACACGGAACTACTTGAAATGTGTACTTTTAAAGAATATATAGTGTCCTCTGTCCAGACCTACATACATCATTTATAAACACAGAACTACTTAAAATGTCTACTTTTAAAGAATATATAGTGTCCTCTGTCCAGACCTACTTACATCATTTATAAACACAGAACTACTTGAAATGTCTACTTTTAAAGAATATATAGTGTCCTCTGTCCAGACCTACTTACATC
>JAULBS010025970.1:0-10502 GCA_032355785.1 Symmetromphalus regularis
TTTTGGTAAAAATAACATTTCTGTATAAAGTCAGTTTCATGCAGCTTGTGTCTGTTGAATAAATTGTGAAAAATTAAATAATAAAAAGCATACACTATAAAGACAAAATTGTGTATTTTTTAAAATTGTTCATATTAAATTGTGTGTCAGGAACGTTTTCTTAAATGTTCGGCACAAATTGACTGATGCTGGACATTTTGACCAGCTGAACTAAAATAATTATTTCCAGGCCTGATGTAACATTTCTAATGTTAAAAATCGAATATTTTTTAATCCTCCTTTCCAAAATTTCTTTTTCAGCCACTGACATGCAATCTCTTTAAAACTTTAAAACAAAGTCTAATATTTGTTTTATATGTGTAGAAGTCTGACTTTTTTCAGTTAAAGTAAAGTTTGTTTTATTTAACAATGTCTCTAGAACACATTGATTTTTATCTTATCATCGGCTATTGGACATCAATCATATGGTCATTTGGATATATTTCTTTAAAAGAAACCCCCTACTGTCACATAGGCTACTCTTTTCTGATAAGCAGCAAAGGCTCTTTTATATGAACTTTCCCACAGACAGGACAGCACATACCATGGCCTTTGATGAACCAGTTGTGGACCACTGGCTGGAACAGAAAATAGTCCAAACTGCAAATGGGTCCACTGAGAAGGATCGTTCCGACAACTGACCGGTTCACAGGCGGACACACTTCCTCACTCAAGGGTCACCAAGAGCTGGGGATGGGGGCAGCCATGGCTAATCCACTTTTAAATTACTTTATATCCCCCCCATCCCCAATCATATGTTCATTTATGTGCAGAAGTGGATTCAAGGAGTTTTTGGGTTTAAATCCCCCTCGGCAATCAATTTTTTTCCTTCATTATTATTTGGTCATATGTAACATTTCTAATGTTAAAAATCATAATATTTTTTAATTCTCCTTTCTAAAATTTCTTTATTAGACCCTGATATGAGATCTCTTTAAAACATTAAACCAAAGTCAAATATTTGTGGTATATGTATAGTAGTCTCACTTTGACGTCCAATAGCTGATGATAAGATAAAAATCGATGTGCTCTAGAGGCGTCGTTAAATAAAACAAACTTTAGTAGTCTGACTTTCCTTAGTGAAATGGCTACTGATGAATTAAATTTTTAAGAAACATGTTTGTGGATTAACACAGTGTTGTAATTTCTTTATTCTATAGTTGATGAAATGGCTGCTGATGAATTAAATGAAAAAAACTTTTGTGGCTTAACTCAATATTGTAATTTCTTTATTCTATAGTTGATGAAATGGCTGCTGATGAATTAAATGTAAAAAAAACTTTGTGGCTTAACTCAATGTTGTAATTTCTTCATTCTATAGTTGATGAAATGGCTGCTGATGAATTAAATGCAAGAAATGTTTGTGGCTTAACTCAATGTTGTAATTTCTTTATTCTATAGTTGATGAAATGGCTACTGATGAATTAAATGCAAGAAACGTTTGTGGCTTAACTCAATGTTGTAATTTCTTCATTCTATAGTTGATGATACTCTGGATGACATTCTGGGAGAATCTGGAGATGAGGAAGAACAGGACGCAATCGTCACACAGGTTTTGGATGAGATTGGCATCGAGATAACAGGGAAAGTAAGTCATCATCCAAATACAGTGAAACCCGTCTAAACCGGATTGTGTGGGATCCCAATTTTAATCTGCTTTTGACAGGATCCGGTATTTAGAGGGTCGGGTTTTCCAGTATAAGAGTTATTTCCCTTGATGTGAGCTGAGAATTATTTGATTAATCCAATAAACAGAGGTTCAGTTATTTACATATATAATTTTTTACATAAACATCACATCAAGAATTCAATAATATTTACTACGTAATCACATGGATAAAATGTGTTGTTATTTTCTATAAATTTCTTTCACAATGGATCTACGATTTTATCTTCTTTTGTAATTCATCCGATGTGTTCATGGCTCCAAATTTGTCCAAGAATTGCTGAATAAATCAGATTGTTGGAGAAACAACAAGAGATAATACTTCATATACCTTTACGAGCAAAAAACAATTCGGTTTCTGGAATAGACATGTTCTGGTTTTATCAGGGGTTATACTTGGTTTAAATGAGGAAAATTTTGGAACTGCAAACTTTTGTTACTTTGGACAGGATATCAGTTCGTTCAGGGTCTGATTTAGACTGTTTTCACTGTACTTGTTTTAACTCTTATATTCTTAATTTTCACGCAAAACAAGATAGTATTACGTTTGTAAGCTGGTATAATAGCTGTGAGAGAAAAGTATTACAGTTCATTCACAATTTTAATTATTTTCCTCTTCATACTAATCATAAACTTGGGGGAACGGGTCATGGCCAGCATTTGTATTTCATTTTATCATTAAAATCTTTTTAAAAATCAATGTCTTGTCCAAACTAATTTAGAGGAGGATGGAGTTCTAAAAATTAATACTCTACCTACAGAAAAAATGTTGGTATCTGAATGATATGTCATATAATTAAAGATACCAGTAATCTTTTTCTAGATCTACAGATGTACAAAAATGTTGGTATATCTAGCAATGTATTTTTGTCAATTTTGTTTTATTTAACGATGTCTCAAGAGCCCATTGATTTTTATCTTATCATCGGCTGTTGGACTTCAATCATATTGTTATTCTGACATATTTCTTTTGAGGAAACCTGCTGCCGCCACATAGGCTACTCTTTCTGATAAGCAGTAGAGGTCTTTTATATGCACTTTCCCACAGACAGGACAGCACATACCACGGCTTTGGATGAACCTGTTGTGGACCACTGGTTGGAATGGAAAATAGCCCAAACTGTAAATGTGTCTTTCAAGAAGTATAGATCCAATTGTATTTTTGTATTACAAATAGCAATTCTTTTTATTGCAGATGGTTAATGCACCAACAGCTTACAAAGGTGAACTCGGGGAGTCATCGAAGAAAGGAGTATCTGATGCGGACATAGAACAACAACTTGCTGCACTCAAGGACTTGTAGCACTGTAACAGCAACAGCAGCAGCATCAACAGCAGTGTTGTAAACAGTGATCAGATGTTACAGTGTGCATGTCATCATTTTATGTGGCTTTTCTCTAAACCATACAATACGGGTTGATTACAGTTCTGCCCTACAAAAGTTAACTGCAGTATCTACACAAGAAGGGAAGCTGAGAAAAATTACTCAAGTTTCGAGATCTGCCCTTCTAAGACATGTTATTAGAGATCAGTGGTGGCCGGTTTCCATGGATACTTGGGCTATTAGAACCATGTCATTTATACATGAGGTAGAGCAGATACTGTACACTTCAAAAATAGTAAAAACACAATTTCGGATGACATGTCACATACTGTGGTTTACCTTTGTGCGGCAGAGTTATTGTCAATCATTATGTAGCGGTTGTGCCTTCTGAATAATTTCACTGTTTAGCACAGATCATTTTTTTTAATGGGAATCCGAGAATTTAATTCCTCAAAATGAAAATCACTGGAATCCGATTAGATTCCCATAACAACAAAAAATTAAAATTTGTTTTATTTAACAATGCCTCTAGATGGTATTGATTCTTGTCATATCATCAGCTATTGTATGTCAAACATATCGTCATTCTGACATATTTCTTTTGAGGAAACCTGCTTCTGCCACATTGGCCACTCTGTCTGATAAGCAGCAAGGTGTTTTTTAGATGCACTTTCCCAGACAGGTCAGCACATACCATGGCCTTTGATGAACCAATTGTGGACCACTGGTTGGAAAGGAAAATAGCACAAACTGCAAATAGGTCTACTGAGATCCCATGACAACAAGTCTGATATCCAGTGTTCAATCAGCATTTATTAGAAAATGTGAATTTGTATTTACAAATAATAATTATTATTATATTTATCAGCCTGAATTAATAATTATTAAACATTCCATATTTTAAAAATTTCTGTTTTTATGAATTCCTGCGATGTGAATTGGCAATCGTATTTAGTAGAATTTGACCCCGAATTAGGCCTGATCAAGGCTTCTGAGAATTCAGCATTTGTTTAACCCATTTATGAGAAAAGTAAAAACTATTTCAGATAATTAATTTCATTTTGTGTAACTGATTATAAAATATGTTAGGTGAACAGTAACAGTAATTGTTACTAGACTATAAAATGTATACGGTATGAGTGGAATTTAGGTTTATACAAAATATATTTTGCTTGAGTGGCAGGAATGAAATTAATATTTATTAAATTTTTTGAGATCTGCTTTTTGAAGAAACAAAATGAGATAGTCTAGCAAATTTGGGTTGATGAAAAAATAATAATCCATATTTTTTATATGAATTTCAAAATATGATGGTGCTGAATATGTTTTAGCCATTTCTGGATTTGAGTGAAATTGCAAGGTGCTGTATTATTACTATAGTCCACCCACCAAGAAAGTGTAATGCCGAGTAATAGTCAGAATATTGTTGGTTGTACTTATTTTTGTGCTATATCCAATAAACATTCAAGCATGCTGTCCTGGGCACAGAAATTCAGTAATTCGGCTGTCTATGCAGGACAGAGATTAGTATTAGTAGGAAAGACAAAACCCACTGCTGCCAAACTAGTATGGCTACCTTTATTAATAAACAGCAAGTGATCTATTATATACACTATCACATAGACAGGATCAGCATGTACCACGACCTTTGATAAACAAGTTATGGACCATTGGTCAATGTATGTAATATATACCTACCCACTGAACTTTGCAGAGCACTTACTGATACTGAGATTAAAAATCGTGTCTTGACTGAAATTTGATCTCGGTACCTACCAGCCACGAGTCCAATAGCTTAACCTCTGTCTACTGGGGTTTGTTGTGAGATCGTGCCAACTGGCAGGACTAGCCTGGAGATGGTTGGGTACACAGTTGGAAAAACAGTTTTGCTCTTTGTGCTTATTTGTTGAAAGTGCTTTTACTTGACTGTACTCTGTGCTATGAGAAGTCGAACCTCAAAAAAAATAAAAAAAATAAAAAATAACTGCTTGAGGGACATATAAACCTTTAAAAAAAAAAAAAAAAAATACCAATTATCCAAAAGCATTTCACTTTGTACTATTTCTTATATTGTTGTTACGGTAACAAAAAGGGTACCGGTAAATGGAAAGTGCAAAACAATTGCTAAAAAAATAATTAAAATAGTTTTTTTCATTAGAACGAACTCATAATTCAAACCTTTTTCTTCAAAATTCTTTAATTTTCAAAACCATTTTCTGTTTTGTTATACAATGTATAAACCTTAGAAGAAAAGTGTTTGTTAAAAACAATGATACCATCTGACCTGACGTTGAGTATAAATATGAAAATAAACAGTATCTTTAGTGCAATTATATGTAATGAATACTTTATGTTTTTATTAACATATTGCCAATCACAATTAAAATGAAGATTATTTTCTTCTAGGTGAACCTGAGTTAAAGGTATACTCCTCAAAGTGCTATTACAGTTCCATTTGTTAGGTTTACACCTTGAATGGAGGACATCTACAATATTACTTATGGTAATATAATTACAATGCATCCGTCCATTTTGACTTTCAGTCTTCTCATAACTGGGATGGGGTATGTATTGTAAAAACAAAATTCAAATAGGACTGAGTTCCTACAATGATATATATGTAAATATTTCACAAATGTGTGTGTTTCGTCAATGTTTTAAGTGTATATTTATGATTTTAGAAATTAGAATGGCATATGATCATGATTGAGTGATCTCAAAATTTCAAAGAATATTTAATACCTCACTCATCCACAAAATGTGTTTGGCCCTAATGCAAGCCTTACCGCAAAGAACAAATGTGAAAGACCTGGTGAAAAGTTGGAATATCCCAGGTTACTGTGTCTGGACATGCCAAGACATGATTTCAAATAAAACTGTTTTAAAAATAAATGTGACAGTGTGTAATGTTATGCCTCTGTATTCGGTATCATATCTGTAAATACTTGAATTGTTCATATTGTTACAATTTGTAATTTTACAGATTTTCAAATGTTAATTTTCAAAATAAAACTTGTGAATTTTATTGCTTTTTCTTTTGTTTGAGATTTTGTTTACAACAGCAGTATGTTAAAAAATGTATGTCTGAAGTGTAGCCATAAATGGAAAAAAAAAACATGCAAACCCAACTGCTTGGAGCTTGAATCATGTAGATAATAAATATCAGTATCATGGGGGTAAAAATAAAACAAACCTGCAGAAATTCCAGACGAGGCAAATGCCTCGTCTCTCTGATGATGGCTGTGCTAGAGTATGTGTAGCATGCTAATGGAACTTTGAGAAGCATTTGGCAAACATTTTCAGGTTTTTTTTTAGGTTTAGAAAGGTTGGAGAATATTATCTCAGAAGGTGTTACAGCACATTTAGAAGGGGTTAGAAGAATTTTCAGGAGTTAAAGGGGTTATAAAAGCTTAAAATGGCATAGAACATTGTAAGGAATTGGGGAAGCAATATTTAATTGTATGGAATAGCACGACACTGTGGTCTGAAGTCTGAAGAAATGTTTAGGGTATACTTGTTTGTATATTACTATTCACTATATTTAAATTAATCAAAATATTAGAGAAGTAATATTTAATAAAGTAGCAAGCAATTAACTCGAGCAATAAAAATAATTTTTAAAAAGTTTATTGCACAAAAGAACACATCTTTTCATTAAGACCTACATGTATGCTAGCAGTAAATGTTTGTCCCAAAAATTCTGATTTTCCAAATGTTGATTGGCTTTGCAGCCCTGGCTCATAAACCTATTTGAAAGCTTTCAAAAAGATTAGAAGAACTCTAAGACTGAATGATTTAGAGTTCTCTGAACAGTTTAGAGCTCTTAGATCAGTCATTCCAAAAGTGGGCAATACAGAAATGGCGTCAGAACAATGTTAGGTGTCGTTTTGAATTTGCAATTTATCTAATACAGAGAAAGAGGTATGTCTTCGTACGTGTCCGGTGGGGGGGGGTGCAGTTAGAAGATCTCTTAGAAAGGTTTGGCAAAATTTACAAAAGAGATGAAATCAGAAGGGTTTGATCTCATTCTCAAAAGGGTTTGAAGAAGCAATCAGAAGGGTCAGTAGAATTCTCAGATAGTGTTAGGGATTTCAGTTTTTGGAGAAGCTCTTAGAAAGGTAAGAAGATATCTCAGATGGGATTGGAGATCTCAAAATGGTTTGGAGAAGCTGTCATGTTTGGAGCTCTAAGAAGGGTATGAAGAAGTTACCAGAGGGGTTAGATATGTAATAGAACTTTGCACATAGTGATGATAATTAAGCTTAAAGGATTCTGTCACTGCTTGTTAACGTCAGATTTATTGTAGCTTAAATTCAGATGCATGTTACTGGAATAAAAAATTACGTAATTTAAAAAAAACGTCATCTTCTCTCTCTCTCTCTCCAATACTTTTAAAAATTCGAAATACCTCGGGCGATTTATCAACATTAATGTTTACACGGAATTTGACGAACAGTCCCGAATGGGTATGGGTATGTCCGATGATTTCCGAATTCACGTGGACACAAAATATATCCACAACTAGATTTATCGGCCGTGATTTGAATTTCAACCAATTAAAAATATTTTCTGGTGCGGGATCATCGTTTAGGAGACAAGATGGCAGCCGACTCGGCGCTTCCCGTTTACCAACGATATGTCAACGGTGTTCCCGTCCCTACGAGCCGTAAAACGTTGAGGTTGAGAGAAAAATACATTATATTATTAGTGTTTGTGACATTTTTTATAGTTTGTTTTGGTGCGTTCTTCTTTCTTCCAGATTTAAGAGACCGTGTTACGATGAACGAAATGAAAAAACATCTTCGTGACGCTGGAAATGTTATGTTTTTCCCACAAGCTCATCTTGATGAGGACGGGCGGCCTAGAGGCAATGGGAAGGTAATGAGGCATGACGATCTTCTCGATCTTCATAAAATAGATGATAAAGTAAGACTTCATGAAAAAATTGAAGTTCATTGGCAGCAACAAAAAGTGAACGAAGCTTTAGAAAAACGTTTAAATAAATCCCCAGATGAAATTAAGAAATGGAAAGAGGAAGTGAAAGCAGAAAAGGAGAAAGTGTTGCAGAAGCAAAGAGAAGAGAGAGAAAAACAACTTGAAGAAGAGAAGAAGAAAGCTCTGCGAGTGCTACAAGATCACGAAGGGCACCCAGGAGCACAAGGTGGCAAACCAGCTGATGCATTAACTAAGAAACGTAGAGACAAAATAAAAGAGGTATATTAACAAAATATTGGTTGGGATTTATATAGATCTAGGAGTGCAACGATAGGCCAAAACTGTATCACAAAATATCGTTACAATATATTGTGATACATCAAACTCATATTGCAATACAGTTTGATTAATTACCAAGATATGATAAAGTTATATTTTGATACAATCATACTAATTACTAAATTTATATACAAGCAGACTTGTATCAGTTTCTGATGAAAAAAGAAAACATATACTGATCAATGTAGACACAGTTGATTTATCTGTTTTAAGTTTAATGTTATTTTTATAACTTATTGTCATAGCCATAACTTTTATAAGAATGGACACTCATTAGGTAGATATATCGTGATACCCAAAACTATATCGCAGTATGTATTGTGCTTGGCAAGTATTGCAATATACCGGTATATCGTTGCTCCCCTATTTACATATATAAATCTGCATTCTTCTACTCACATAGTTTTGATTGATTGATTGTTTAATGACCCCCCAGCACAAACAATATTTTTGATGGAATGCATTGATAATCATCAGAGTGGAGTATTTTGCCCAAAATGGAAATGAAAAATAATAAATTGTACTATTAATATTGTGACAGGGCCCTTGTGGTGTACATGACTCGGGCATGACTTTTATAATCGGCCTAAAATAACTTTAGTAATTTCTTCATAGGGTTTAGATCTATAACTGATAATTTCATTTCTTTTTTCCCAATTATAATTGGCTAGTAAGTGTACTAACTTGCAGGGGTATGTTTTGTCTTGTTAAATTTATGATGTTTATTTTCACAACAAAGAACATTTTAATGTGGGTTATGTGGGAGCCATCATAATGCAATATTACAATTTTTCAATCCGAATCATTACATTAATGTAAAATGAATCAGATATATGTTGTTTCTTTTTAATTTTGTGCCCAAAGCTTAAATGTTTTATATATAATACAATTGTTTATTAAGGTAGTACATATATACATGTATCCTAATCATGAATTTGTATATTAATTTTGCAGATGATGAAACATGCATGGACTAACTATGAGAAATATGCTTGGGGTGCTAATGAACTTAAACCCATATCACAGTCAAGCCATAGTGCAAGCATATTTGGCAGTCAACCACTTGGTGCAACCATAGTTGATGCAGTTGACACTCTAAAGATTATGGGTATGGAAGAAGAATACAAGAAGGCTAGAGATTGGATAGCTACTAGTTTGAGTTTTGATCAGGTGAGAATTGGTTTCTATGTTTACTTCGTGCTACAACTACAAGGTAAAACAATTTGTGTCAATGTTACTGATATGAGATTGGGAGCAAGATGTAGCTGAAGTGGTAGCGTGTCCACCTGTGAATCAGTCTGTCATTGGATCGATCCTTCTCAATAGATCCATCTGCAGTTTATTTTCTGTTCAAACCAGTGGTCCACAGTTGGTTCATCAAAGGATGTGGTATGTGCTGTCCTGTCTGTGAGAAAGTGCATATAAATGACAATGGGTTTCCTCTAAAAGAAATATATCAGAATCACTATATGTTTGACATCCAATAGCCAATGACAAGATAAATATCAATGTGATCTAGAGACACCATTAAAAAAAACCTATGCTTTTTTTTATATGAGAATTATTTTTTAATTATAAAATTACTTTCGTCTACTGCGTATTTCAAAATGCTATGATTGCATACATGTATGTTTCTATATTTTTCAGTCTTCAGAAATGTCCGTGTTTGAAACAAATATTCGCTTTGTTGGTGGTCTGCTATCAGCCTACAGTCTAACTGGAGATCAGGTATAGGATTCTTTCACCCAGGGCTTCTAGAATACGTAGCCCGACGCCCGTGGCTAGTGGTTATTGCGGTCGGGCTACCAAATAATCACTTTTCACTAGCCAGATGGTTAGTGGATTTTCAAAAAAGATAACAACGAATTGACAAAACTGCAATGAAAAGCGCTCGACATACTCGTTTGGATAAATAAAGTCAGACTATTATTAGCACGAAACACCTGAAATAAATCGCTAGCGTAATCTGCGAAAACAACGCAGTCCACTATTTCTGTGTCCGACAAGATGACATAATATCCCGAAGACTGCCAAATGGTTTCCCAGTAGATATTTTTTCTACCGATCGAAACAAATACTCGTTTCGATAAATGAAGTCCGAATATTATTAGCCTGGAATACATCAAATAGCTTGCTTGCGTAATCTGCAAAAAAACACAGACAAAGATTTCTGTTTCCGGCAAGATGTCGTAATACCCC
>JAULBS010025980.1:0-10502 GCA_032355785.1 Symmetromphalus regularis
TGCTTTTTATACCTAAAATGTTCATTCACCTGTAACAAATCGATTGGTCAAGATGGATAAATAGTTGGTCGAGCTGGCAGATTGAGTCAATCCAGAGGCTGTCGGTTCAAACCCAGGTAAGTGAAATATGTGTAAATTGTAATACTGTGGTATGGTATGAGTATGTGTACAGTGTGAATGAACGATGCAATGGGTGTGTGAGAGTAACGTAACTGAACTTTGAAGACAGTATCTCTGCGTTCATTGGTCTCCCAAGTGTAGATTTGTGAAAAATAATCAGCAATTAACACAATAGCATGACGTCACTACAGTGGATTAATTACACATAATGAATGATAAAATTTTACCAAACAACAAAACATGTGGTCTGTCTTTCACAAAATAACATTTTTTTCCTATTTTCTTTCCTAAAGTGAACTTTCAGAAAACTTTGCTATCTGTTAAAAAACTAAACCCTCTTTGTTTATTATGATATTAAATAAACATCTCTTTATCCCTCCCTCTTTTAGGTTGATAATTGCAGTGTTTTTATTCAGGTGACCGCAACTATGGTATTTATGGAGAAATCAAGCCAGATTATGAATTCAATCTGTGGACCAAGCCTGATGCAGCTGGTACTGAGTATGAGAATGGAAATAGGTAATTTTGTATATTTGTTTTGTTGAGTTTTGTTTGGAGTTTCGTTATTCAGAATATTTTGTTTTTATAATTATAATAATTTGGTTACATCTCAAAGATTGTATATTTTTCAATAATTTCCTGGTTTAAATATGCTGTTATTTGTGAATGGTGCCTTTTTTTAAATCACGTTTTGTTCAAGTACTTACTACTTAGAACTTGTACATCAAAAATTGTTTTTTATTTAATATATAATGTTTACGGTAGTTTGATGTGAGCAACTCTTCAAAAAATGCTGAAACACTTTGCTTCAGTAAAATAGATTTTGTTGTAAAGTTCTTTAATATAAATAATGTCATTTATTGTTAAAGCTGAGCTGTGTTTAAATAAAAAATACAGTCTCAGCTTAATGTGTTGCTGTCAATTATTTAATTATATATGTATGACTTACATTTTTATTGAAATCTGAAGCTGTTAGCAGAAAAAATGCAGAAGTAAATGTATCTTACTTCAACCTTTATATCAGTAAATCAGAAAACTGGTATTGCATGCAGTTTAATCTATAGCAGTAATTCCAAAAGTGGTTGGTACTGCCTCAGAGGTGGTGGGGAAAAGATCGGGAGGGGGAGTGAAAAGGGGCGGGCAGGGTGGCATCAGAACCAATAATATATTTTTTTTTATGACAAAATCTAAGTCACGATCACTTAAAGAACAAGTATACTTAATCTTTACAAATGCATAGATGTGTTTACAGTGTTAGATTAGTTGTTGTTTTGAATTTACAGTATATGTAATACTAAAAATGAGTTGTGTGTGTGTTGTGTGGGGGGGAGGTGGTGGTAGGGATGTGGTCTGGGAGCCAAGGAAATTGAAATCCACTGATCTATAGCATTGATTGTTATGAAGCATTTATGTTGTGATAACTCTTAACAGGTCGTGGTTTTATTTCGGAGTAAGAGGATGGGGTCCTGGCCGACTCATCAAACTAAATATCTTGAACATGAACCGACAGGGTAAACTATACAGTCAGGGATATGCTCCCATCACCCGCACAGTGCCAGGCAAATCAAAGTGGGAACGTATTCGAGACAGACCAACATATGAGGTACATGAATTCCAGTTTATGTTGATCATTAATCAAGTTTGTTAAGCTGTTTATTGTCCAACATCTGTTTTTAAATTAATAAATAAATGTTCTTTTGTGACAGATTTGCTTCAGAAATATAACAGATTATTCAATCAAATTAACTTTTAAGTAATCAACTGTCACCATCCACAAACTGCTCAACATTGTACAACAAAGGTAATAATTAGCTAATTTGTTATCCAAGGTGAGACAAAAATTAATTTTAGTTTGATAAAATAAAAGTGGAGCCATCTTAAGAAATCAGTTAAGAACAAAGATGATTTTTGTGTTGAAATGCAGTAATATTAAATCATGGTTTGTGACATGATATGAACTGAAGTCTTCTGTAACTTATGGTAATAAAAGTCTTTCTTGAAAAAAAACTAATAATATGTTTCATGTTTTTTTTAAATTTATTTTTCCAGACAGTTGACGGCCAATTTAATCTGACATTTACATTTCGCTTTCCGGACCTGAAAGGAGCTACAACCTACTTTGCATTTTGCTTCCCATGGTCACAAACAGATAATCAAGAAAAACTGGAAGAACTTGATAAGAAATTTGAGTACAGTAGTAATCTGTCACCAGATAGGTAAGACATTTAGCGCTACTAAGTATTTTACAAGTCTTAGTTACTAGATTACATGTTACTCTCTTTTCAAACTATTTAGGTAATTTCTTGTTCCAGCCAGTGGCCTATAACTTATGTTGTAAAGGCCATGCTATGTGCTGTCCTATTTGTGGGAAATTGAATATAAAATATCCTGTGCTACTGTTTGGAGAGAATAGCCTGTGTGGCAGTAGCAGGTTTCTTATGAAGACCATGAGTTGCAAACTGTATGTTTGACACCTAATATAGTCACTGAGTAAACATTGTGGTGGGATGTTGTTAAACATTCCTTTCTTTTTCAAAATACTCAGTTTTCAAAATACTCAATTTTCTTATAAAAAAACGTCTATTTTTTGTTATTTTATTGACATTTGAGAAACACAAATGGTTTAAGCATGAATTATGCACTGCTATATAATTAGATCTATAAAATATTCACATGTAGGCTACAGTAGTTTTCCACTATGAATATATTTACAAACAACAAAAAATTATTTGAATTTTGATGCCTTATGATTGGATACAGTTATTAATCACTAAAGCTCATATAGGGCTAGAATTTAAAAATTAAATTCACAAGCCATAAAATCAGTGATCTTCTGGATTCACAAGTCTATCTAAATTCTAATGCAGGGGTCGAATTTCACTAAAGCATTGAGACATTTTCGGCGCCGCCCTGTCCCTTTGACATATAGTAATTATTTGGTAGCCTGATACTTAAAAGCATTAGCCATGTGCTTGAAGCTAACATATTCTAAAAACACTAGCTGACAGTGGGAACACTTTGTAAAGCTAATAATTATAGTTTAGCCTGTTTAGTTTTACTTTGTTTAAAACATTACAGCCCTCCTGACTCGATCTACTACCCCTAAGATTGTCTGTGTCACACTGTTTGCAAGTATTAATCACAATAGTAACACTGTATAAAGCTAATACTGTGTAGCCTGTTTAGTTTGACTTTGTGTATAACTTGCAGCCCTCCTGACTCGATCTACTACCACCGAGAGTTGCTGTGTCACACTCTGGACAAGCAGCGGGTCGACTTGCTCACAGTCAGTTCCTGTCATGGCTTGTGTTCAGAACGAGAGCCACGATTTGACAGTTGCTTGTTCCCCGACAAGGAACATCCCAGGTGTAGACAGTTCAAAAACAAACGAGTGAGCGTTTTACATGTATTTTATTAACTGCTACATTCATTTTGTTTTTAATATTGCAACCCCTGCAATTAAGAAAATGTCCACGGCAAAATTAATGGTGTGGAGAAATAGTATCCACGGCATTTTCCACAGAAATTTTAGCATAAAGTATACTTTATATTTAATAATAATAAAATTTAAAAAATTTGAAAAAAAATAAAATTAGTCCACAGCAAACAAAAGGTGCCGCACAGAATGAAAAATGCTTCGGCAATCTCCATGGCATTGCCGATTGCCACGGACAATTTCACGGGTTGATATTGCACACAATGTAGTGTCTTAAAGAATTCAGCATGATTCCAATAATAATAATAATTGTGTTACAATTCACTATGATCATTACCTCTGACCTTTACTTGAATATATGACAGACCATAATCACTAAATCATGACATCACATTTTTACATTGAAGTTCACAACAAGAACCAATAATAACAAAATCATTTGAAATCCCAATACAGTATTCATTTCATCCTTGAAGCATATTATATGTAATGAATAAATTTATATATTCATTTTCGCATTTAATAATTGACATATTTTTAAATTGTGGTTTCTTGCAGGTGTTTATGCTCAGTAGTCGAGTACATCCTGGGGAGACGCCAGCGAGCTTTGTTTTCAATGGATTTCTTGATTTTATTCTGAGAGAAAATGATCCACGAGCAAAACAACTCCGAAAACATTTTGTGTTCAAAATGATCCCTATTCTGAATCCGGATGGAGTTGCCCGAGGTCATTACAGGACTGACCAAAGAGGAGTTAATCTGAACCGAATGTACCTTGACCCTAGCTTTAAACTACATCCATCGATATATGCATCAAAGAGTTTGTTAATTTATCATCATGTACATAACAGAGTGAAAAAAGAAGGATCGTCATCTCAAGACATTCACATAAACTTTCCTCAAAGCTCACGTGTTTCTAGTCCAGAACTGTCAAAGACACCACTGAGAACAAAGCGGTCATCCAGCTCGAGAAGCAGTGATGAATTGAACAGTACACTGACTGGTAACTGTGGCTTGTCTAGCTGCATGGTTGATGTCATGTCACCATCAGTGTCTCACAGACTTAGTACAGAACCAGCTCAGAAAGAAGAGGTGAGGTGGGTCGGTGATGCAGGATCCTCGCGGTCCGTCAAATCCGAAACAACTCCTGTTCCATTTAAACCTTTTAAAATTGAGCCATTAGACTTAGCTGATCTTAACGATGACAATACGTCACAGAGTGACTGTGAGCTCAACATGAACGACGACGGCCATGCAAATCACATTCACGTGCCATCACAGTGCAGCAGTGTGTTAAGTTACGTACAGAATGATCCTCGTAAGGTTGACAGTGAACTTCGGTTGAAACTTTCTGAACTGAACATGTCTGATGATTTCCGGTGTAACGGTAATACGTATGGACCATTTGATTCGGATACTGATCTGGACACACTGGGCAATGAAGGTTCAGAAGATGAAAGTAAATTTAATGCTAGTGATCTGAACCTGATTAATTCTCCTCATCTCTCCGATCCAAAGCTGCGAGAGATTCCAGCTAGTGAAAGTGGTATTGCTTTTTATGTCGACTTGCATGGACATGCCTCAAAACGAGGATGCTTTATTTATGGAAATTACTTTGAAGATGAAGATACTCAGGTACATGACTTTATATATGGTGATAGTACTTTGTGATTTCCTTCCTTTGTTTGTTTTCTTGTAGGCTGGTCATTTATGCTGTTATTTATTTACTTTTTGTCATTACTGACAATTTTAAATCATTTCAGTGTTTATCAGACTTGCACATCTCAGAATAGTCATACAAATTCTTAATGTGTGTGTGTGTGTGTGTCTGTGTGTGTATGTATTTTAAAACCGTGCTTGAAAAAATAAGTATCATTTTTGTTATTAAATAGTTATGAACTATATGGTACATTCTGTTGTAGGCTAATTCCACATGATAAGTGTTACGAATCACACTAAGTATTTCTGACAAAGTAATCTTATAAATATTTGATTGATAATAATCCTACATTTGTGCTGGTCATAGTAAAGTAGAAAACATTGGCTGACTTCAGACATTTTCTTAGAATTTCAAATTTTATTGTGTTATATGTGTTAATTTTGCATGGCTTAGGCTAAGATAGCTTTTCTTTTACAAGTAGCTTGTGTGGTTACTACCGTATTTATTTGACTATTACTATTAGGCGACGTTGCCTATAAGTTTTTGGAGTGTCTTGTGGGAGGTTTTTGCTTGAATTCATTTGTAAGACGGGGAGACATTTTTTTGTGAATTCCTGTGTGCATGTTACCGCCTATATTCATTGAAGAACTGTTAGAATTAACTTCCATGCATGGACTGCCACATTATCAAGTGCTACCAATCAGCAATTTACGCATGTACCTTTGTTTCAGGCAATATTTTTATCTTTTATGTTCAGCATTTATCCATACACATGTACCTTTAGCTGTCTGCCATTTTGAAAGCGCTGAGTAATCCAAGCAATAAAAATGACCTTTAATAGAGAATATTTATATACTGTTGTTCATTTAATAAACATTATTCACTTTTATCTGTTATTTAGTCGATAATAAACGTTTATATACTTATTCATTTATGTATGAACAATACTGTAACTGGGTCATTCCATATCAAATCACCCAAAAAATTGGAAAATGTCATCTCACCCTCACCTTGTGGAATTACCTTTCTAGAAATATCTATTTCATCAAGATTGACCAATTGGTTACTGAGATATGGTTATTTGAATATTGGCGGCGACGCCCGTTTTGGTCAAAATCGCCAAACGTGGGCGGACTATATCTCGGAAACCGCTAGTCCGATATCTCTAAAAAACTGGAATATTATCAATTTTAGCCCCATTAACCCCAAATACCAACTTTCAGCAAAATTGGAGAGGGTGAGGTGACATCCATGGAATGACCCCAACTGACCTTGGATTAGAACCAGTATCGAGATTAAAAATCCCGAGGACAGATTAAAGACAGGAAGCTGGGTATTATGCACTATATCTCGAGATTTGATAATCTCTAACACTACATCAAAAGAAATGCATGCTTTAACATGACTTGTTTTAACAAACAAACAACAAAGAAGTATACTGAGCAACAAATAATAGGTACAGAAAACTCTTCAATCTTAACCAAGGTCATAACAGCAGAAAGCTTAACTAACATTTAAATATTGATATCAGAAAGAAAAATGTTTACACATTTTGCGTTTGTTAGTTGTTTTATTTATTAATATTGTTGTTATTATTATTTATTATTTGTTTATATTAACCACTTAATCCCGCTAGAGATAGTTTGTGAAGAGAACTTTGTAAAAAAATCTGAAACATTTGGTATTAATTGAAGATATTTCTGCACATACGGTATTTATTCAAATAGCACCTGATATGCATCATACATTATAATAAATTATAATTTATTTTCATAGATAAATAGATCTATACTCGCTTTCACATTTTGTAACAGGAAGGAACCGTTGTCTAAGTAACGTAAAGTCCCTTCGAGGTATGATGTCATCACATTATGCGCTCAGTTCAGAACGTACGACACAAAAGCTATGCCTGTCTAGATGGAGCGTCGTAAATAAAGGCAAATAAATGCTCAGGAAATATCGGAAATGTATGGAAGTCCATTTGGGTCTTCTAACCACGTCACATTTATGCGTTCAAACACGCCCTCGTCATGCGTGACACGAGAATAACAAAATAGATCTAAACAAAACAAAACAGAAACATAGACTTGCACGTTTTTTTCTATTGTAACATTCATTAATGTAATAAACGTAAATAAATAATTTAATAAATAAGCATATATTTGTTCATTCACAGAGCGATATTTTATTGTCAATCAACCAATAGGAAAAATTCACGTGTTCCATTTTCATTGGCTGAGCCAAAAAGTAGTGCCGCTTTCCGTACTGCAGATTTTTCATTACGCAACAGTCCGGCGGATATGCTTGTTTTAATGGCGACAGTTTCAACTCATGAATCACTTTCTAAATGAAGCTGTCAGGTATCCGGCTAAAATGCTGGAGCAAGAGGAGTATTACTCAACATAAAAATAGTTGATTGTTGTTTTAACAAAGTCCATGGCTGATTATGTTGTGTAGTAAATGCACCATAAGGATAATCTCATATCCCGCTTCTGGATCGTTCGCACTAAGCCGGATTTAAAGATCAGCTCTAGGTCCGTTCGTCCGTGAGTCTCAGCGAAATGAAACAGTTGGTTTCAATCTTGTCTTGGGTATTTTAGAGGAATGTTCTGCAAAGTTGGGAAATCACGGTAGATAATCTGAAATTATAAAAATAAATAGTATTAATTTTAAATCATCATTTGACTTAGTAATGAAAAAATTGATGCTAAACCTGAAATATAAAATAGTGTTGCTTGTAAAAGGATTTTGTAAGATAAAATATAGATATTATAGATATTTTCCTGTCTGTGCAAACCATAAGCTCGGATTGAGTGGGTCACGTGAAGGGGATCACGTGGTGCGGGTCACGTTAAGTGGGTCACGTAAATTTATGTTAATCATTAAAAAAACGAATTCATGTCAAATCATTAAAATAACGAATTTATGTTAATAGTTAAAATAACGAATTTATGTTAATCAGTAAAATAAGGAATTTATGTTAAATCATTAAAATAACGAATTTATTATTATTATTATTAGAAGCATTTTATCTACACACGGTTACATTTTTAAAAACATTATTTAACTATTGGTACATTCATACACTCGAAATCAATTTTCTTATGTTATCAATAGTAATGTCCAAGTCACACTTAATTAATAATTTTAACACCCTAACGTTTCGCACAAAACATGTTCTTACGGTACCACACCTATATCATTTCTATGTGCCTGAACAGCTCAGCGATGGAGGTGTGGTAATATATTATCACGTCATGCCTTTCTATTAATACCTGTGCGTGGGTGTGAGAAAATAATTTTGGCATGCTTTCTTTAGAAATAGTTCAAACATGCCTGTGTTGGACAAAAGTTGTGACTTTTCCAGAATGCTTTGTATAAACTGCTTTGCATAAATCAGGGTTAAACACAGGAGGCATTCTTTAGACTTGTATAAAAATAGCATAAAATGTAACTTTATATTAAGTATAAAAAAACACGTTCAAAACAGAAAAGTAATTAGGCGATTCTTTTGTATTGTACTTCTATTCCGTACTTGTATGATTTAAAATCAGACATAACTCACAACGTAATTTGTTCAATCGTGAGATTTGATCGTGTTGTATTGTACTGATGAATAGCATTAAACTGTCTACATTTTTTATAAGATATTTTGTTACTGAATTTTGACGCCAAATTGATATTTCCTTGACCTAGATATATTCTTAGAGTAAAACCTGTCGGGGGCAGCTTTTTGATTGTATGTCCCAAGACTCAAGTATAGGACCTAATTTTAATTTCACTCTCTGATTGGATGCCCTCCTGAAATGGACACCCGGGGACTTCGCCCCCTCTGACTCCCTTTCTGCACATCTCAGTCCCTCCCTTGCAAATTAATACGCTTTAAATGTTATTATGTTCAAGGTTTCAATAAACTTGTAATAATGAATTGAAATTCTTATATGGGCCTTGACACCCTTTTCCGATCCCACCCCCTGCGCAGTCTGTGTTTGAAAAGGTAAATTCCTACAATTATTGCCAACGACCTCTGACTTCCTTGTGTTAATCTAAAGACGTTAATCTACGCTTGGCTACACGTTGAAACAACCCCTGACGTGTTCGGCGCGATATGAAAGATGCGTACATGTAAGAAACATAATAGAACTTACGCATAAAGTAACCACTCCGTTACGGTTATACCCCCATAATAACAAACAAGCTAGTTAAATGTGACAATGCTGTGTCATGTTATTGAGAAACTGCATATAAAAACAGCTCTTGTACATAATCGAATATTTTCCGACCCGGATCCAGTGTCCTTGTCTTATGACATTGGGCCCGCGGTGGACATGTCCGAACCAAATGGACATGGGCTTGTAAAATCTTCATTACGGATTAATCGAATAACCCCGTGGTGTCCCAGTGGTTGGTTGATTAGTTTGTTGGTTGTATTTGTTTTCGTGCTTATATCCAATTAAGGTTCAAGCACGCTGTCCGAGGCATACAGCTTAGTCTTGTGTTGTCTGTCCAGAACAGATGTTAGTAGGAGAGATGAAACCCGCTGCTGCGACACTAATGCAGCTACTCTTATCGATAAGCAGCAAGGCATCTTTTATATCATCTATCCCACAGACAGGATAGCACACACCACAGCCTTTAAAAATTCACTGAGTGTTGCGGAGCACTCGCTCTGGGTTGGAGCCGATACCGAGATTAAAATATCCATGGCTCAACCGACATTCGATCCCAGTACCTACCAGCCACTTAACCATTGCGCCACCGTGGCCGGTCCCCAGAGCTACGATAGTGTACTCTCAAGTTGAAGACGGTGATTCGAAACCTGTCGAAGGCTGGCTCAATGTGTCAAAATTACCAATTATTTTTTTACATCCAGTGGCTGATAATTAATAAAGCAATGTGCTCTAGAGGTGCCATTAAACAAAATACAAACTTATCGCGTTAGCAAAAAATAAAATAAAATGAATTTAAACCAAAAATAAAGACAAAATAAAAATAACGGATCTGTATTGTTTTAGCATTGACGGAAACCTTGACAACGCTTAGTAATTTCAACGTACACATGGGGCAGCAGGAAAGGATTGGTTGTTTAATGACACCCCAGCTCATTGTTTATTCCGTGGTTATTATACATACGGGTGTTTTGGGACTCATGACTTAGAGTGAGTGCTCCGCAAGGCTCAGTGGGTAGGTGTTTATCGAAAAGCAGCGAGTTTCGTATCTCCTACTAACACTAACCTCTGTCCTGGACAGACAGCACAGGAACCTGAGTTGTGTGCCCAGGACAGC
>JAULBS010025990.1:0-10501 GCA_032355785.1 Symmetromphalus regularis
ACCACGGCCTTTGATAAACAAGTTGTGGACCACTGGTTGGAACGGAAAATAGCCCAAACTGCAAATGGGTCCACTGAAAAGAAATATTATTTAAAAATGCATTAACTTGAGCGCCATATGAAATTTATGAAACGAGTTTGATAATTCGAAGCAGTGACTGATTCATGGGGTAAGGGTTGGCCTTGAGAGCTGAGGGGCCCAGTAGGAACAATTTTGGCGGGACCCCCAGGTTCTCTGCCAAGGTCTGTTTCAGTGAAATTACATAATAATAGTAAGCTGGTTTCTGACAAGCTTTTATAAGTTTGGCTCTGTTAGAAGGCAGTTTTACTTGACAAGACTAGAATAGTTTCCTAGCGCGGCCCCAGTTAGAACCAACTGGTTCAGTTGGCATAGGATCGGTCCTGCGTGGGATTAGAGGGCTGATAATCTTTTTGTAAATCGAACGTGTATGGCATTTACCACACAAATATTATATATTTTAAATCGATTTTCCGAAGTTACAAGGTGACTATGAAATTACAATGTATTACTAGTATATGATGAAGTTCAACTTTGCCAAATTAAGAACAGAAATATGAATTTACTTGTCAATCTTTGCTCTCTCCCAAAAGCCTATATTTCCTTTTGTGCTGATAGGGGGTTGGGGGTCGTTAAACAAATACATACTCTCAATTGTGGCTGTTCTTTTATTTGTTCTGTAGACAAGAAAACATTATTTATTTATTTATTTTATGTAAATGATATCTTACACAAGGAGATCGAGAAAACCGCCTTTTGTGTTAGCAGAAAATACATTACATGTGGCAACTTATAGTAACCAACATCAGTGCCTTTAACCTGTCTGTAGCAGACTGGCTTTAATGTTATCATCACATTATACATATCATTTCAGACGTTATCCAAGGTATGGATCAACCACAAAAGAAGGTAGACAAGTTCATCAAACAGGGTGAAATCTGCTATGATCGAAACGCAAGAATAGCTAAAGCAGAATGCGATGCCAATGAGATCATTGAAGAGATACTTAAGGAACAAAAACAAGTTGATAAAGAATTTCCAAACAATCGAATTATTAATGAATTGTGTCGTGCATTTGCAAATGGTCCATTAATATGGAAACTAGGCCAGATGAGTGTAATAAAAGATGACCCTTTAAGTACATCAGGACATCCTGACACTGCAATTGATAATGCCTTTCAAAATGGTCCCCTAATTTGGAACTCAAGCGAGAAAAGAACGACGAAAGACAATGACTTAAGTGACGTTGCTTCATTAGAGTTTGGGAAGGCACATGTTGGTGCTGAGGCTAGCCTCACCATTAAGAATAAATTACTTGATTCAAAAGTTAAAATGCGTGCTGGGGTTGAAGCAGAAGCTACTGCACTGTCTGTTAAAGCTGGGAAAATAAAACTCGAAGTGTATGACAAAAAAGGAGTAGAACTGAGCGCCAAGTTGCAAGCGAAAGGATTAGACATAAAAGCAGGTAATGTGCATGTGGCTAAAGAGAGAGTTGGGGCAAAGGCTGAAGTATCTGTAAAGGTAACAGGACTAGAAGTCAACACAGGAAATGTTTCAGTCGTGGGACAAGATAACACTATCCAAGCAAATGCTGAAGCTGAAGCAGGGATCAAGGTAGCTGCTGGCAATGTATCTGTTGTAGGATCAGGAGCAGAAGGCACAAACGTGCGTGCTGAGGCTACTGTTGGAATTCAAACTGGGAATATACAAGTAGGCATTAAAAGACGGATGGGAGCTTCAATTTCTACTCAACCGCAAGTTGGAAATTTGGATCTTACAATTGGTTCACCAACATTAAATGTGGGTCTGTTAGGAACATTAAATCTAGGAATCCCTTTTCTTGGTGGTGGAACAGGAGGTGTTTCTGGAGGTGAAGCAGGAGGTGCTTCTGAAGGTGGAACATCTGGTGCTTCTGAAGAAGGTAGAACGGGTGGTGCTTTGGCAGAAAGTGGAATTGGGGGAGATTCTGCCAGTGGAACTGTAGAAATGTCTGATGAGCAAATTGGAGTAATAGCCAGTGATGACGGGATCACTGGTTTACCACAATCTGAAACACATGCTAACACCAGTGGCGGATCAGTTACCAACAGACAAAATGAGAATCAAACATCTGAATATATCGAAGGAACACAATATTCAGGTACAGCCAAAGGAGATGTTTATGGATCATTGCCAGTAGGTGACATGGAAAACTGCACTGTAAATCCAGGTGGTGAATTTGTTCGTTTAGATAGTGACGGTGCATCAGAAGCAGATATGGAACACATTGCTATGATTCTTAATGAACAAAAGAGCTCGAATCCAAATGACTCAACAGTCAATTCTGACAGAGACCAAAACAGAACTCAAGGGAATTTTCACACAGACAATGAACAAATAGCCTCTATATATTTAGATGATGAAGAATTTGATTATGAAGATGAATTTGGGAAAGATAAAGATAAGAGTTATAAGAAAACTAAAAAACCACCAACTCCTCAAACAAATGGCACACGTAACTGGGCAAGAGAAAGTTCGTATGGAAAAGACCAGCCAGGTACATGCTATGGCAGCAGCATGGTACCCAGAGCTAGTATAAAAGAAAAGACAGGACATGATAGTTCACTCAAGCCAGTAATGCCAGGACATGGTTCTATTCCAAAGCCTTCAGGAGGAATATGTCTTGGATCTGGCCGACTGGCATTACTACCTAACAAAGCAAAGCTCCCAATCCACGGTCTGACAGTAACATCTTCAAATACAAATACTGAGGCAAAGACTGGTTCTTCACTGCAACAAAGTGGTAAGAAAGGAAAATACGCATCTTCACCATTTCAGAGAGGGACAGCTTCACCAGTAATTGGAACAAGTGGTTCAAGACCATCTTCAAAACGAAGTAGAACCAACAGTCGAATAGAAACACTTCCTCCGATTTCTGACACCAATGGAATAACCCGACCTAAAACAGCTAACTACAATGAGATAGTTCGCAAACTAGTAAATAAAGGTGTAAATCCAGAAATTCCAACAAGTGATAAAGTAAAACCAATTCCAACCCATTACGACAGAGACAGACTTAAGAATGATTTGTTGTGTGCATACATACCATCCTATGTACAGAACAAAAGTTCCAAACCACTGCCTGGGGCTGCAGGGAGAATATTTCACGTAGGTGGTATAGGATCTGGGGATGGAAACATGTATTCATGTTCTGGAAATGAAAAACCCCAAAGAAAGAAAGAAAAAAAGAAGCCATCTGGTTCTAACAAGAATATACATACTATTTTTACAATTGACGATTCTGAAGACACAAAGCCCATTATAAACTATGGGAACTACTCTGGTTTTGGTGATGACTAACTATGTTGATTCAAGTTTGTTCAAAACTGACACTTATCTGTTTAACAAATGGGACAGGATCACAGGATATGCTCATGTTTTGATAGTGCTTCTAGAGTCTCAGTTATTTATACTTTCACAAATTCTTAATGTCACCGTTTTGATAGTGTTCCGTTAGTGAAGTCTATCACAGCATTGTTTCATTTCTTCCAATTGACTCTGTAATGTGTAGACATGGTTTTGAACATTTTTGTGTATGTGTATGTGTTCAGTTTTCCTTCGCTGGAAAAGGATTTTATATTTTTTATTACAAATATATATTATGTACGTTATGTTGTTTTAAAGTGCCAGTTTAAAATAGCATTAATTACGGGTGAAGTTTGACTGTAATAATAATTTAGTGCTAAACAGATGTCAAGAAAGTTAAAAGATTTTAAAGACACAGTCTCACGGAATTTAAATGGCTTTGTGCTCTAAATATTGATTACGAATGAAATTTACATGCATTTGTTATACTAGGCCTCATTTTCATATCAAGCAAGAAATTTTAATTGAACCATGGTATAGGGAATTCCATGTCGAGTCAATCAATTTTTTTTTACATTTCAAATTTCAATATCGGAACTGCTCATAGGGCAAAATAAATTGGTACGAAATGTTTTTATCCATCAGCATAATTTATTATTATTTTTTAAATATTGATATTAAGCAAGATGTGGTGGTTGTGTAAGTAGTTGAATGAAGTATTTCTATGGACAAATCAAATGTTTATATTTAAAATTAATTCTTTGTTTGGAAATTAATTAGGTCACGGGTCCATGGGAGTAAGCGTTTAATCTGATAACATAACACATATTACCTCTCATCAGATTAGCACTAGTAATCCTTGCCAGACGGTGTAACATATTTACTTGCCACTCACATTTTTCCACTTGCCCAAGTGTAAAGGAAATTTTTAAAATAACAAATTGTTTTAATTTGCTTCTGTTCCATTAAAAATTAATTACATTTAGACCTCTTTGACATCAAAAGTTGTAAAAGTATATCACTTACCATTGGAGTTATGCATTTAACTAAGTTACATGTCTGAGGTGAGGATTCCACTTGCAATGGACATGGGGAATTTTAATCCCCAGCTGATCAGCAGGATGTCAATATAACATGGACAAATTAATTGGTGTTAGATCAGTAAAAATTTGTATTTTAGGACTTTCATTTTGATGGCCACAATCTAATTGAAAAAAAAATATATTCAAATCTCTGACTTTTTATCTTACACTCACAGCGTGATTTAAAAATGTTATGGCTCATTGCTTGTCTGGCACTGATTTAGCCAATTGTGTTCAGGCTATACAGTACAAGTCTTTATCACTGATACTTTATCAGTTGATTTCGTCCAAAATGGACAGATTTGTGATTAGAAAGTTGATTGGCAATTTACATACATTGTAGAAAGCCAGATTGGATATAGACAACTCCAAGCAAAGGTACACAGACATAAAAAGAGTGTATGCGAGAAATACCTGAGAAGTAGTTTGAAGAATATTAATTAGCTTTTGACTTGAGTGATTATGAAAAGAATATATGTTAGTATTTAATTAGATAGGTTCTAACATGAATATAATTCTGACTTCATTTGAATGGTAAGCGTGATGATATATTGGTGGGATTTAATAAATAATATACATCTCAAAATATAGCTTATTCATAGACTGTATGTGAAAATATTAGTTATTATGGTGTATCTGCACACACAGATTGTACACAATTTTTTTTTTTATATGGCTTATTTTCATAATGAATTAATTATTTGTTTTCATTGTTCCTCAAAATAGTGCATTATTTGTCAAAAATCACAGTGGTATTTCATTAATTTTATTAATTAATTTATTGTTAACTATTTTTCTTAAATCCCTCTTATGTGAATACCGGTATGCAGTCAAACCCATCAGAGATCAGTGCCTATGATCATCCGTCATAGAATGATAGCAACTCCATCGGGCAACTTGTTTATGAATAGCCCATATATTGTAGGTTTGTAGTAACCACAGTGTGACCCCCAATAGCAGATGTTTACTTTTGTGCTGGGGGTTGTGGGGTCATTAAATAAATAATAATAATATATCGTTGGTCTGTTGGCTTCTGGTAAACTGAAAATTACTAACTTGAATATGCTTGCTTTTCAGTACATAATCCAAAAGATTTTTGTTTTATATAGAAATCGAACAGTGTCAAACTGACACATTATAACTTAAAGAGTAACCCATTTCATTTTCAGGGGTAACCTAAATGTGAGCTACTGATTGCCCTCTAAAGAAATTTTAAAAAATCAATAAAAACCTTACAACTGACATCTAGGTGTGTTTTTGAAAATAATAGATCACCTTTGCAGTCTATCAGACTTTAAACCATTCAGGATACCTTCAATACCAACATCATGCATTCTATCTATATAATAGACTGAAAGAACTTGTTTCTTACACAATAGTTATACAATGTGTTTTGATATTTATAATTTAAGTACAACACTTATCAATGAAATTTTGTATATATTGGCAAATAAAATGTTTTATTTATTTTCTGAATGTATTTCTGTTTATGAAAATACTGTTTATTATACTGTTTATTTTCAGATGGTTAATGAAAGGTCACTGGAAATCTCCATTCTGAGGACTGTCTAAGCTTTATGTTCAGTAAGTGTCTTGTTATTTTGATTTCTTTGAACAGTGTTTGAACTACTAATATATTACATACCCTATAAAATATATAGAGCATGATCCATTAAAACAGATTTCATGTTTTTCAAATGAACAGTTTTGAATAACTGTTTATTTCTTCATGCACATTGAAATCAGTAAGTGGTCTGATTAAACAGCTTATTGGAATAATGAAATTAATTACATTCAGAGTGCAATAATAGTTAACTTTCCACTTCAGAACTATATGTTGTTGTTGTAGTTATCTGATTTTTAAAATGTTTTAAATGTGCTAGATATTGATTATTCTTTGAGTATATCAGTTAGACTAGATTGTTTGTGTACATGTAAAAATATTCGTTTGTGTCGACTAGCAGTGTATGGTGTTATTCCATCACCGAGCTATCAGCAGCACAGGTGGGTTTCTGTACTCATTCTCAATGTTTATACATTACAGTCTGGTCACAGGCTTCTACATTAGATTTTATCATAATATGATGGATTCTGCATCTTTGGTTTTATTGGTGGATATTTTAACATCAGATTTTTAAGAATTTTGGATTTACATATATTCAGACTGCACTGTTTTGTGTGTAAGTTGTTTTTCTGGTCTTTATAGTAAGTGCTTGATGAAGTCATTCCATCTATGTAAGGACCAGATCCTTTTTGCTGGATGTAAAACTCTTCTGTGATGCTTAATAGAGGTTTGCTTTTAAAGAAAGTATTAGAAAATATCTGCTATCAGTTATATAACTTCTAACTGTTGAAATAGACAAACAAGGACTGATCAATAAACAGCATCATGTGAAACAAGATTTACTCAATGTTGATTTTTATGCTAAAATATTGCTTTGAAATTGCTGCTACATATTGTAATGACTGGTTGTGCCACCTGAAGGCAACTGCAGTCACTTGAGTAGAAGCATGTGCAATTGATCTATCCAGGCTTAATCTTCTTATGAATTTAGGACAGCTCTGATGGCTGGCTTTTCTAACAGTTGATCAAATAAAGTTGCAGAAAGCTAGTTGCAGGTTTGAACATGTAATGTTTCCTAAGTAGGATTACATTATAAAACATTTTATACGGAAATGGTGACATCATAGTTTTAATGATGAAATGTCACTTTTCTTCAGGTTTAGCTTTGGAGCTGTTTTGAAGAGAACTTTCCTGGTTTAGTTAAAAAGATCACCCAGAACATGAAACTTTGAGATAATGTCCTAATTGTAGATATTTTTGTTACATTCTTCTGATTTTTTGCATCACCTTCATTTGATTTTTCCATAGAAAATGTTTGAATTATCCACTGGATTGCTAACCAATAACAGCCAGTGATACTTGCTACAGTTGCCATGAGAAAATACTTTTGATTTCTCAAAAAATGTGACATTACTTTTTAATTTAAATAATCTATCACTGTCCAGTGTTAGCCAATTGTAATATTTCAGTACTTGGAGAGTACAACTATTACAGAGGGACTTAGGATATAACTTAAGGGTTTTAAATTTGTTTTTAAAGACAATTTTTAATGAATCTATTCTGTTATTAACTTTTTTGATGATACATCATGTGTGGACAAGAAGTTATATTCTCTGCTCCTTGTTATTAGAGTTCGGTACCACAAAACAAAAAAGTACAACAGTTTTTAAAAAATACTGCGGTTTGTACTACTGTATACCACATTATATGTTTTATGAATAACAATGCCAGTGGGTGGTGTCTTTGTAAATGTGTTGTCAAATTTGATGTCACACCACCCGCACATTATATAATGCTATTACATGCACGGCCTGCAGCTATTAAAATCGTTTTCTATATCTTCATTTCAAAATTTTCCATGACGAGCATGCCCTCCAACCCCACTAGCCCTCAACATCGTTAGTCTGCCACCCCAATGTCACAATCGTTCTGGCGGCCCTGACATGTATGGTACATGGTAACATTTTTAGCAATTGAACCGTCACTTTTTTTTTTATTAAAACCAAAATGTGCCCAGAGGTCAGATTTTGCATGTTTGTTGCAAATCACAAAATCATCCGCCATATTTGTTTTGTCGGCGGCAACGTTTTGATGGCAAGATGTTCAATACTTTGGTAAATTCCATAATCTTTTTAAACCTTGCTTAATGGAATACAAACAAGTATTAATATTAAACACTTACCATTTAGTTTTTTTTAAATAATGTTTCGCATTTTTGTATTTATTATGATGACACTGATAATTTAGTGCTCGGGAATTTCCGTAAAGATAATGTCAACGGAAAATCCTGAAGTATACCGGTACAGCACAAAAGCATACCAGGTACGTACAACTTCAAAAAAACCACCCGATATTTCAGTATAGGAGTAATACTGCACACCTCTACTTGTGATATGAAGATTTCCACTCCTTCAGTTATAGAATGAATTTGTCAATTTAAACCATTGGATTTCTGATAATGCAAGTAGTTATTTTAGAGTGTTGATGCCCCTATTTCTGAATGAAATGTTCTTTTATAGAAAAGGTACAGCAAATACAGTATACTATATATACACTTACACTGAACAAACACTTAGTTAACAGACACTTTTATAACCAGATTCAGAGATGTCTGAAAGGCATGCATGCCCTTTGGATTAAAAACAGATGTGCAACTTGGAAGTGATGTTCTCAAAGAATAACCTAAGAATTTCATGAACCTTATTCATTTCATACATAGGTTGATTTTTTGCCATTATTATGGCTATATAAAGATTGTAATACTAGCTGTCAGAAACACTTCACTAAATATTGGAACTTTTAAAATTGACTGAGGCAGTGAAAAATGATGTTTCATTATTCTTAAAGATTGAATTCAAACATATCAAAACCTGTTTTAATTCTAAATAAATGTATCACAACAATGAAATGAAAATAAAATGTATTCAAAATAATACATATTTCTTTTGCTCTTCAGTATATTTGATTTCAGTTTAAATAGAGCAAACACTTATAATGTATGTATACTAAGTATTACCTCTGAATAATTATTACAAATACTAGTAGAAGTTTATTTGAAAAATTAATAACTCCATTCAATGCTGTTCATTGTTATTTAAGACAGAGGCTTTATTATTTGTATTGTGTGATTTATTGATCAGTGTCATGCTCTGTGTAAGTAAAACAGCAACGTCTGAATGAAGGCAATATTAGTGCATGACCAAACTAGACAGCTCCCAGCCCTTAGCAACTAGTGCCACATGCTGACAATCATTTATTCTGCTAGATCGTTATTAATTTACTGCTGTAGAAAACTTTCTAAGTGACCTGTATTCAGTTTTAAAGCTAGTGATATTTACAAACAATAAAAGGTGGCCTCAAAATCAAATTCCACAGAAATGTGAAGTAATTTTTGTGTTTTGACAAACTCTGTAAAAAAAACTTAATACATCTACACTTTGCAAGCATTTCAGTCTTTTTGAACTTTTAAAGTTTTAATTAATTAATTTATACAAATTTAACATTGATAATTTAAATGATCTCTTTCCTGATTTTTGTTGGATTCATTCTGGAACTTGAAATAGGATTTTTCTGGGTAATTCCCACAGTTTTTTTTATAGGTTTTGTATTTCCAAATTTAGAATGTTAAAGAATTTATTAATAAATTAAATATGAATTTAACATTGATGATTTTAATGTCTTCCTCACTAGAATTCTAAATGAATCATTGTGAAGCTTGGTACAGGGCTTCTCTATGACAGTTCACAAAAAGGAATTTTCTTATTTTCAACCGAGAGACGTTTTAAAATTTTGAATATTTTAAGTTTTGTTAGTTTTTGAAGATTTTTAATGATTAATTAAATAGTAGAACTATCTTGGCTGATAGACCTCTTATAAAATGTTGCCACAACTACCTTAAAAACTAATGTTTACATATTTTCCCCAAAGACTCGTTTACTTTTTAAAATGTCATTTCTAAACCATTCAACTCTGCCACATGCAAGTGGTATCTAGAAATATGTAGAACTACTCAACTAGTGACTTTCTTGAGCATTACAGAGCTCTATTTGAGAACATCATTCTGTTCTCATGTTGTTTTGTACAATTTTGAATTTATGCTGTTGTTTTGAAATTAAAAGTTTGAAAATTAACCTGAATTTTATTCAATCAGAATTAGTCTAAAAATGTTAGAAAACAGTATCATCTGTTTGAATAATTATCATAACTGAACAGTTAGTTATTTAGGTTAAAACCAGGAGAACCAAGTTTCGTTTACCACAGATGTTGAAATATCAGTTATGTTTTGTTTTGTTCAATGACACAACTAGAGCACATTGATTTATTAGTCATCAGCTACTAGATGTCAAACATTTGCTAATTTAGATATGTACTCTATGTGTGAAAGTATGAGCCAGCCTGCAGTGGAGTTTGAACTACTTTCTTTAGCTTAAGAGTCTGCTGTCTTCCACTGGACCACTGAGTCACACTATATATCAGAGTCTGCTGTCTTCCA
>JAULBS010026001.1:0-24635 GCA_032355785.1 Symmetromphalus regularis
CTCGTGGGGCCTGGGTCAGTATCAATAAGTAATCCATGAAGATGATGACGTAACCTGTATACGTGACTGTGGGGGTATCCTCCCATTTCTTACACATGACACTTCTTACGCACCTTATAACAACATAGGGCATGGCTGAGTGAACTGCTAATCATATGCCTTCTATGGGTCATAGCTATAGCCAGGTACTGTCCGTTTCCACTTTTATTGGAATATCAGGGCCGTACCCTGATCAAAACATGGGGGGGGGGGGACACTACTTTTTATAAACAAATTTGCACTATACAAGTTAAACTCCGAGATGTGTATGCTATTTTAAGGAGTAAAAAAAAACTAAAATGTTTCTCAGGGAGGCAACTGCCCCCTGCCCTCCGGATGGTACCGCCCTGAATATAATACATTCTACAGGTTTACTGAGGTTAGAATTCTTTTAATGGTGCTCAGGCAAATGGTGGCAGACCTCCGAACATATTTGTTTTGAAATGTGTAGTTCATTAAAAAAAGCATATCTTTAATCATATGTACAAACAACATTACAATAAAATATAAACAATTTACTATCAGAAAAAAAAGATAATTAAAGAGGCAGTAACATGTTTACGTGTGGGAATGTTTGCTAGTTTTACATAATTATATATTAGTGATATAAATTTGCTAGTTAATCAACCCTACAAACATAAAGGTATAATTAACAGGCTCGGATTACAGGATTTCTGAAAGTGGGGGTGGGGGTCCAAATGTGATGGTGAACAGGACTGGCGGAAATGATTAATTTTCATGTACTTCCAATCGGAAAATAAATATTAAAACAAATATGGAACAGTTTAAAATACGATAAAGGGAGGGCTCCGAACCCCCTGGACACCCCTTTGGATCTGTTACTGATTAACTTCAAAGTTTAAAAAGTATAATATAGCGCACTCAAATTATAGTGGTGTGTAACCTTATTATGAAGTTTTTCACTGGTTAAATACAGCCCATAATGTGATATTATTGTCATGTTACGTTTGCTAGAAGATTGCTTTAAGTGACGGTCCATAAATGTCAATGGCTTTCATAATCCTAACAATATTAGGATTGGGTTTGACCCCCTCCCCTAATCCTAACATAAAGAAACATTGACCTTCGATGGACCGATGTTTTACCTGAAAAGCAATCCGAACATGAGTTTTACCCCCTTCCGAACATTGCTCAGATTGTGAAGCACATTGATATTTATGGACCGTACCATAGTTATAACCAGTGTTTCTTTCCTTAACAAAGTGATGGTAATTAAACTCATTTTTGATATTCTCTTTATGACCACAAATCATGTATTATACATGTAGCATAAATATTACAGTAGTTTTAAATGAGGTCAGAAGTATTTTTAAATGGGGGATGTAACTTGACATCATTCTTTAGCAATTGGTAATGGTAGAAGGTCACATAATTATGATATCTAAATTGAGATAATGTCATGACACTAATTACCTGGCTGTCAAACATGATGTTAATTACAACCTTCATTATGTTGATCTTGTAAATGTAGATAATAAATGAAAATATTTTTGGTTTATTTTAAATGTTTTTTTTTCTCTTTCAGATGACAGCCTTGTCACCACAGAAGTCATTTCTAAAATGGACACAAACGTGCACATGAGAGCAGTATAATAGTGGAAAAATAACAGGTATGAAACAATGTTTGTTACAACTTGCATCTGCCTGTGAACCGGTCGGTCATCGGATCGATCCTTCTCAGTGACTCTTATGCAGTATGGGCTATTTTCCGTTCCAACGAGTGGTCCACAACTGTTTTTTCAAAGGTTGTGGTATGTGCTGTCTGTGGGACGGTGCATATAAATGATCCCTTGCTGCTTATTGGAAGAAGTAGCCTATGTGGCAGCAGCAGGTTTCCTCTAAAAGACATATGTCAGAATGACCATATATATGACGTCCAATAGCCGAAGATCAGATAAAAATCAGTGTGCTCTAGAGACGTCGTTAAAAACAACAAACTTTACTTTTTTTTTAAACTTGCACTCTGTCATTGAAAGAAATTTAGAGAGGATAATTGGGTTGTTACCTGAACCAAATTGAATAGCACTTAATCCAGAAATTAATCTCTTAAAAACATACACACTACACCCAACCAATAGTAATATATATATATACAGTATATTAACTCACAAGCTGTGTGAAATTGCCTACATGAATGAACAACCCCTGTGACTTAATCGATTAAGTTTATTTCTACTTGACTGCAGCAGCAGCTGTTTTCTTCTAGACCAGGTGACCTAATTACTGGAGCAATATCAATTACACCTAGCTGTCAATGATTAACAATGTGTTGGATTACATGTAATTAAATATTTTCATTTCATTTCATTTAATCTGTTGAAGCCACTGTCTCAGCCCTTGATATTTGCAGTGTCTATTGACATTTCCATCGTAAAAGTGATTGTGAAATTGAATTGTGGCAACCTTGTACTGCCAATGGAAAAAAATTAATATCTTGTGCAGTATACTCATTTTCTTAAAACTGCCATTGCAGTTCCACAGTAAAAGGATTTAAATGCATAGTCCCATGGACCCTTGACCTAATTAATTAATTTTAAATATTTGATTTATCCATAGAAATACTTGTACTTACCTAATCAGCACATCTTGCTTATTATCAATATTTTAAAAATAATAATGAATTATGCTAATGGGCTAATAAATCGGGGAAAAAAAGAAGTTTTTGTTTCATTGAAGGTGAGAAATATACATTTCGTGTCACGTGACGGATATTCCTCTGTCAGTCATTATTTTAAAACATCTGAATAATTTTGAGGCTGCCAAAAATTACGAGGTGTTCCGATTTTGATATTTTTAAATGTGAAAAAAATCTATCGACTCAACATGGAATTCATTATACCATGGTTCAATTAAAATGTCTTGCATGAATTGAAAATGATATTTAGTATAACAAATGTATGTAAGTTTCATTTGTAATCAGTATTTAAAACATAAAGCCCCTTAAATTCCATGGGACTATGCCTTTAATAATGGTAGTTAACTGCTGTCCCAATATTGTATTAATTTTAAGGGCTGCTCTCTCTTGTTTATGAATTGTTTTTGTTCCAGTTTTCGTGTTTATATCCATTTAGCTGTCCTGAACATCCAGCTCGGCTTCTTGCGCTGACTGTTCAGGACAATGTTTTTTTTAATTCATCTTTGTATTTATAATAGATCAAATGTATTTTGGAAATATTAATTCCATTCAGAAAATTAAAATAGTCCAGTAAAGTGACATTGTTTTTAATGTTATTTGATCTAAGTAACAGTGGCGTGCAGAGGTTTGGTCATGCTCTGAGCCATCTTCTTGATTGTGTGCCCCCAACACTCAAGAATAGGACCTAATTTTAATTTCACTCTTTGATTGGATAACCCCCTGAAATGGATGCCCATGGCCATCACCCTCTCTGCCCCTTTCTGCACACCACTGCTAAGTAATCAATGTTATTGTTTTTGTAATGGATATCTAGAGTTTGAAATGTGAGCATATTCTGCTGCACCAGTGGCTGTCCTCTATGGTTAGCAACCTTTTCTTTGAATGTATGTGCATGCACTAACATATTACAGTTGCAGCACCATGCAGTGCTGGAGGCTGGTCTGCTACCAGAACTAGTCATGCCTGGTGATATTGCACAATCATATTAATGATGTAGTAGCTGTTACATAACTGTTTTGAAAAATCAATGTATTGCATTAAATTATCATAGAATGGTATTTTGTGTGCTAAATAAACCATGCAAAAAAAATAAAAAAATTTAATAATAGCTAGTGCGGCTATTACACAAAAGAACAAATCTCTATTTAACTGCACGCAGTGCATTGTTCAATCAGCAGCTGTCAGGAGTTTTCAAAAATGGTTTTCACTGCAGAAGAAACCAGCTGCTGCCACAAAGGCTATACTATTAGGTTAGCAGGAACAGAGGTTTTAAGTGTATTTTTAGCTAGACTTGGATGAGACAAACACAACCTTTAATATACCAGTTGTGGACTGCTGGCTAGAATGGGAAATGGTCTGATGGATCCATAGAAAAATTTGTTTGTCATGCTTTATTACAAACAAAATAATCCTTGAACAGACAATACTGTTTGGTTTGTAAAATAAAGTAAATAAATGAGTGTTGTTCTATACTCAGTCATGGTTTGCACGGTTTTGTGTCGTAGTTTAAAAGTCCAGGAGATAGGGAAAAAAATCAATGTAAACTAGTCTAACAATATGTGAAACATTCCAAGAGCTTCAACTGTTTGTTGTTCTAATTACATCGTCAATATTGGCACTTGTGACTGTTTCTTTGGGTCATTAACTGTTTCTGTTGGCTGTAAGGCAACATAAAGATATTGTGTGATTCCGGTATGCCAACCTTCTTTTGCTTCACCTCCATGCCTATACAGGGCAAAAAAAAATTCAAAATCAGAAAACGTGTTACATTTTTATATTCCAATAACTGGTAATTTGGTTTATGAAATTTGCATGTAAATTTAAGTTATAATTTATGCAGCTGATTTTTCTTTTGTATGAATTGAAAGGTAGGTTTAATTGTTATTGGATAATTAAATACTAAAAAAATTCAAACATTACCACCATCATTTTTTCTGTTTAGTTCCTGAATTTATTGGGTTTTTTTTTTTTTACAGGATGGGTGTTGAATGGGAGTTTGGCTGGCTTGTGTTTATGAGTATTCACCTAGCTTTCTGCTCCTCCAACACAACGGTGTGGACGTTTGCTGGACAGTCTTTCCTTGCAGTAAAGCCAGACTTCAGCAGCAGCAACAACCAGCACCTGCAGTTGACTTTCAGAACCACCGAGCCAAACGGCCTGCTCTTCTATCACCAGCTCTCAGACTTCAACAAAGAGAAATTCCCATTCTTGACAAGTTATGAATTCTTTGCTGAACTCCGGCTTGGTTACATTCAAGTGAGTTACCTGCTGAATCAGTATTCTGATACCCTCTTGATTGGGTCAGCATTAAACAATGATAAGTGGCATCTGTTGGATGTGGTGCTGGATGTTCAGTTAGGTCAGCTTGTTGTTTCTCTGGACAAGGAGTCACAAGAAAGAACGTTAGACTCATTCAAACGTGGCAATGCTCGTTCAATTCTCCAATGGTCTGAACTGCCATCTGTTATCATGTTTGGAGGTTTAATGCTGTCCAATAGTCATAAATTTCGCAATTTTGTTGGTTGTTTGGGAAATATTAAATACGCTCAAGAAGATGGACATTTGATAAATGTGCCTATTCAAGATGAAGTCAGAGTAACTGCTGGTTGTGCCAATATGTGTTTAAAGGAAGACAATTGTCAGAATCGTGGAAAATGCATAAACAAATACACAAGCACAAAATGTGACTGCTTTGGGACTGATTTTGAAGGTGACAGATGTCATGTGAAGGGCCCAACAGTAATGACATTTCACGGCTATGAATGGATCACATACAACCTGTATGACAAAATGGAAGACCGTATTTACTCAGCTAACACAAGAATTTCATTCGAGTTCAAAACCGACCAATCATCTGGTGTGTTGCTCTATGCAGTTGGAGGAGCAGCTCAGCGTTCACATGTTACAGCATCTCTGTATGCTGGTGAGCTTCATGTGTCCATCTCTCTTGGATACAATGATCTAGAGTTCAGGATTGGAATGGGTCTTGACAATGACTTCTGGCATAATGTGACAATAGCTCATAACAACCACGACATTGATGTCATCTTGGATATGGAACAGCACAGACAAGTATCAAATGGGAGCCAGTATTTTTTAACTCTTGACCCTATGGTGTATTTTGGTGGTGGTCACAATTTTGTGGAAACAAGAGGTCTTCAAGTTACTCGGAGTTTTGTTGGATGTTTAAGAAATGTGTATTTCAATGAGGTGTCTGTCCTCTATGAACTAAGTCAAAACAATGCTCAATGTGCTTATAATGGTGGACTTGCACCATTGTTTGATTGCAAGACTTTGCAAGAAATCCCATTTTCCTTTCCCAAGTCATCTTCAATGCTGAGATGGGATACAAAAAAACAACAAAATCTTTCTGTTCAGCTGAAATTTCGAACCATACGAATGGAGGCCATTTTGTTTTATGTACAACTAATATCTTGGAAAAGTGAAGGTGGGGGATATGACTTTGGCTATCTTGAAGTATGGCTGAAGAAAGGTTGTCCATCCCTTCACTTTGTGCCATCAAGAAACATGACATTCAGTCAGGTGTTAACAATACCAGCATTGGTCAGTAACTCACAATGGCACACATTGAAGTTGACACTAAAAAACAGTCAGGCTAAGCTAAAAGTTGATCAGGTATCCATCAATACGACAAGGTATATGAAGATGATTGAGCAGAGGGGGACACTAGTGTTTGGTTATGGCTTTAGGACATATGAGGCACATGAAGGTTTTGTTGGATGCATGAAAGAAATTAAGATTCAAGGGGAAAAGGTTGATCCAGTAATGACTATAGAAACTATCTCAGCTATGGGTCTCGTACTAGATGGATGTGACCTTGTAGATCACTGTGCCACTAAGAACATATGTGAACACGATGGAGTCTGTTTATCTGATTGGAGTGGGGTGCAATGCAACTGTCCACAACATTATGAAGGAAAAGCATGTCACTTTTCTAAACACCTTCGAACATGTGACAGCTACTTCCAGTCAGGACGAAATGTCTCTGGTATATTTATAATTGATGTTGATGGTAGTGGTCCTCTTGATCCAACGTACGTCTATTGTAGCATGCATCAGGACCATAAAGGCCACCGGTTTGGAGAAACTGTCATCAACCACAACTTCCACCAGAACACAACAATTAGACAGTCGGGCTTTGCTAACCGCAGATATCACATCGCTTATCGTGAAATGACTAGAGATCACTTAAGAGCTCTGACCTCTTATTCATCCTCTTGTGAGCAGCAGGTGCAGTATGACTGCTATGAGTCAGCTCTCAGCCTGGGAGAAAAGACTTGGTTCCAGGCTGCAGATGGTGAGATTGTTGATTATATTGGACCACAGCATTCAGGGTACTGTAACTGCCCACGAGGTGACACATGTGATGGAAAGCGGTGTTACTGTGACCATGAACTGTCAGAATGGAAGCGAGATTTGGGATCAAACACAATGAAGAAGCAGCTACCACTAGTTGATGTTACAGTTCTTCAGCATACCCAGGGTACAGCTCGACTGACCTTAGGACCTCTTCAGTGCTGGGGAAGCATGCATCAACCACTTGATAAAACTGTCACATTAACACAAGAGCACAGTTTTATCAAGCTGTATGCATGGCAAACTGGCGAGATGAGTTTTCATATAAAAACATACCAGAGCTGGTCATTAGTTATGTATCAAAGTCCAACAAAGGAGAACCCAAACAAGATGATTATCAACATAGAAACTGCTCATAGAATGAAATTTTATTTCTTTCTAAAAGGTCATTCCATCGAAGCTGTTTTGCACACCGAAATACCATTAGACAATGGAGACTGGCATTCTGTTGTGATTGAACACGATTTGTTCAACATTCGTCTCAGACTAGATGAATCATACACAATTGTTGAACTACCTGATGATGTGAAAAATATTACAGATTTTACTGGTGTTATTTACCTTGGTGGAGTACCTGAAGATCTGGAAAAAGAGGTAGGATCTGTTGAAGGTTTTGTTGGATGCATTCGAGGCTTCTACTACAACAGTGCACACAAGGACCTAACTGATGAGATAGATGAAAGCATGACAGGTGTGAATACAGGATGCATGTCATCATGTTGGCCCAACCCTTGTGCTCATGGAGGAGTGTGTGTGGAGCAGTGGGGAACATACACCTGCCAGTGCTCTCATAAATGGTCTCACCATGGGACAAACTGTGAGGTCAACATTGACCTTGATGCTGTGACGCTTGGTGGACAAGATGATTCTTTTCTTTTCTATGACATGACCGATCGACCCGAAGTCCTTGATCGCACCATCATTCTAAGCTTTCGCACATTCCATGAGGAAGCTCTTCTACTGTACATTCATGATCAACTGAGCAACTTTGTGCAGCTGGAGCTTGTGGATAGCAAAACCATTGCAATCAGCTACAACAACTTTGATCAAATTATCAAAGAGTTGCTAACTGTTGGTGATGTTTTGAATGATGGCAAATGGAAACAGTTGATTGCAGAAGATTTTTTTAACCTTACAAAGCTACAGATTGAAGGAGTTGATCGTGTTATCAACTTCCGACGTGGCAAGCTGTTTGAGTACTCTATTTATCCATTCACCCAAAGCAGACGGCGAGAGACAGTTAACTTCTATGTTCGACCCACTAAGGAACCTGAGCGTTTTGTGCATGTGTATGTTGGAGGTGTACCACATGGAAGTGCAGCAGTTCCTGCACTAAAGGGTTGTGTTAGAGGTCTAAAAATAGGTGGTAATGTGATGCCACTAGCTAAAGCTGCTGCTGCTAAAGTGAATGTCTCTGAAGTAACTCCAGCCTGCAACACTGGCTGTCAAGAGAATACCTGTTTGCACGATGGCTTTTGCTATGAGTATTGGAAATATGGTGATTATAAATGTGACTGTATGGAAACAGATTATTCTGGAGCTCAGTGTGAAATCGAACCATCAATACTGTTAACAGGAAACTCATTTGTCCTATATGATTTTCATCTTGGTCCTACAAGTTCACACAGCAGAACTGAACAAATTGCATTGTCCTTTAAAACCACTGGAACCAATATGCGTGATGTTGATGGAAATCTAATGGATATGCTCCTGGTTCTGGTGAAGAGCTCTACCACTGAAGACTATGTGCTGGCCAAAGTTGAAAAATCAGGATCAATTATCTTGGAAACAAGTCAGGGATTTGGCAAGTATAGCATGCGAGCCACTGGAAATTATGCCAATGGTGTTTTTCATGAGTTCTTTTACAAACGAGAGGCATCAGATATGTATCTTACCATTGATGGTGAAAAGAAGGCAAAAAATAATTTTCCAGACTATAGTTTGGATGAAATGGATACTATTTATGTTGGAGGAACACCACCTGTCAATGATGGTGAATCTGTCGAGTACACAAACTTTACCGGCTGCATTTCAAAGGTAGTGTATACCCCCATGGCAAACATACCATCCAGTGAAAAGATTCGTCCATTGAAAGTATTATATATGAAGAGCAACATGGTCAAAGTACTAGGATCAAATGTTACAAGCTGTCAGATGAATAAACCTCTAAATTCTGCTGCCACTGCTATTCCTATGGCTAGAGAAACAACTACTCGACATTACGAGTTATTAACCATGCCTCCATGGCATCCAGGACCAGCTAAACTGAAGATCATTGGAAGCGTTCCTGTGCAGTCCACTGTGCTACAAACTACCACAACATCTTACATAATTATCACAAACCTGACGTTGCCAGTGATTAAGAATGGTGTAGCTGATGAACTTACAGTAGCTGTAGCTGTGTCCATCATTGCAGCATTATTGATGGTCTCTGTAATCATTGCTCTCTTGCTGTGCAGAAAGGGCAAACGACAAGGTGATTATTACCTGAAGAAAGATCCAGATTTTGAGATGAAGGAACCTTTACAGCTTAATCATTATGAGGCCAGTCCTGTACCATTTGATCATCTGGCAAAACTGGAAGAATTTAGCATGGTTTCTGCAACATTGGGACCAAGACCAACCAACAAAATAGAACCTTCTGATCCACCCAATCGATTCAGCCAGACAAGTTTCCCTCTAATAATTGAAGAACCGCATTATCCAAATGTAATCTACAACCAGCGCAAAAAGCGACCTGCTTCATCCATATCTGAAGTACTAGAAGAAATGGAAAGAAGACAAAAGGGACAGTTGTCTGATGAAACATCGGACAATTCACAACGAAGTGATCTTGCAGCTCGAAATCATGGGGAAGGTGAACTTGAGTGGGATCCTATTGCTGACAAGACTCCATTGACAGTTGGTAATATAACATTCTTCAACACTCCTTTGTTGGCAAAGACTCCAGAGGAACCAGAGGATGAGATGCTGCCTGTAAGTGATCATCTTGATGCTGACAAGGTAACAGACGTTGATCAGCCTAATAGTGCTACAGAGTATAATGGAGATAGTGGTTATGAAGCCGAGTCGAGGCCAGAGAATACTGAGGAAGACATCACTCCCATTTCAACAGTGGATGATGATCTGCAGGACAAGATGTACATGTATGACCTTACAAGTTTGGAGGATAATTCAAATGATTTGTCAAGTCCTATTAGACACTTGTTAGCTAATCATGAACGGGAATCATTTTTGTGAGTTGTATTTCCAGATTTGTGTGTTGAAAAAATCAAAGTAGATTTTTTAAGGTTTTAATTTTTAAAAATCATGTTGCCAGCTATAAAATCCATTTCCAAAAATTATGAATTTATATTGCTGTAAAATGTTCATGGGCAGTATTTGGTTTAGCCAGTAGCAAAGACCAATAGAACATTAATAATCCTTTACATGGGTTGTGTTGTGTGGCCAAAATAAGAGATTTAGAATGTATTGAAACATTTCTTATTGTTCACTATAATTTGAAAAATGACCTAATTTCACATATGCAAAATGAATGATCTGAAAACTTGTTCATCTAACAAAGAATTTCTGTTTTTCCCGGTAAGTCTTTGATGCCATATTTGGGAAGCTCTTCCAGATAGTGTTGTCTTGTGTTCTGGTTTTTAGTTTATATGACTTCAATGCTGAGGAAGAAAAATGGATGTCTGAGCTAAACTCAGTGAACTGATTCCTGCTGTAACAGATACAGACAGACTGAATACAGTGTGGGAAATGTAGTTTCTGCAAACACCAAGGTTTTTGTGTGTTACTGGAGTATGTAGTACTTGAACCGTCAAGTTTGGGTAATCCTGACTACTGCTGACCAAGACACCCTGATTAAGATACAGACAACAGATGTACAAATAACCCAGCAAGATAAATCAATATATTTATATATATGTAGCTTTGTATTGTAAGAATTGTTTTCAACCATTTGATTTTGACATTTGTATTATCAGACATTTTTAGAGGTCATTGGTCCCATGCTGAAGTTTAAAAAGTCTCATAAATACAAGTATCACATTTTGCATTATTTAAATTACTTTTATGCTCTTTTAAAAAAAAATTCCCATTTTTATTTTTTAAATTTATTTTTCCCTTTTGACACAAATGGCAGATAATTATGCAAAATGTAATATTTCTTTATATGTAAATTTGTTTAAATGTGTCTTACTATGGTAAAATCATTGACATGGTTAAGGATATTCATGTCACGTTATAAATGGTTTGTACTTATTGTATTGAACTGGGTTAGATGGTTGAAAAAGAATGGTTAAGTTATGTCGGGAACAAGGAACAGGTTCTTACCACAATGACATTTTTATTTTATTGCTCATGACAGAGATGAAACTTAAAAAGCAGTAAATTTTGACATAAAAAATCTGAACCATTTCGAAAATGGTTTGGTTATTTTTAATCTAGTACATGATATTTATTAGAACTCTAAACTCATTTCCATTATGAATATATCATTTGTTTTCAATGGTTTATCAGGATACTTTTTCTTTTGTTGTTCATTGTAGACCATAGGTAGATCATTAATTTGAACTGTTTAATATCTAAAGTAATAGGTTATTAATATTTCATGTTTTAGGTACACTGTTTATTTTCTATGCTGATGAAGATAGTGGTTGTAAATATAATTATGAATAAAAATACAGACTCACGTAAGCAAAACACTGCCATTTTCAATTTGTTTGTCTCTTTAAAAGCCTTCTTGTAATATGCTCCAACAGGATCGCTGGTTCAAAACCAGTCAGTGGAAGTTGAGTTATTTGTATATCTACACGGAAAATATGAGCAAAAAATATATGGTACATTTTTTTGGTTCTTTATGATTTTCATCACCTCAAGGTATTAGTCTTACAAAAGTTATCTCCCTTTAATATTTGAGATTTTCAAACATTTAAAAAATTGTTTGCATTGTTTTCAGTCAGTAATTTTTAAAATCATGCAAACTGGTTATCATTTTAATTGCATTAAGATAAATGTGGAGACACTAAATTTTGTTGCTGTGACAGAATTACCATTTGAATGGTGTTTTGATCACATGTCTTGTTACTCTGGTACTCCGCACCATTTCCCAACATTTCCTAAAAGCTATTGTGTATCAGTTTTGATTTCTAATTTTTTATAAAAATTCCCCATCATTGTATCTTTTATTATATTAACACATAAATAGATTATTTTTATTAAAAAACATGTTTAAAGCATTTAATTATTCTAACATCTTTTGAAACAAAACTGAAACTGGAAATGTCTTGTGAAATGACAGTAAATATCCCAAAGTCAAATCAAATTTCAGAAATAAAACTAAGACAAAATAAATGTTTTTTGTCTTTTGTATTTAATAAAAGATGCATTTTTTCTTTTCTTCTTGTAACATTTGGAACAGATCAGTTAATGGCTTTTTAAAAATAATAGTCACCAGGTTTATCTCTTTTTATTTACATTTTATTTTACAACATGCTTCATGAATTTGTAGTTCATCAAAGATAAAACTTTTAAATCGTTTTCATTACAATTTTGAAGGTGACATAAATTACACAATATTTTAAAATGAGTTTGATGTCTATTTTTGTTGAATTCCTTTATGAGGAGACAATCAAGTTAAATGTTTTTTTATAATTTTTTATATCAAATACAATTTATAATTTGTTTTTTTATGGTTTTATGAAAGCCTGCTACAAGATGTAGCGATTGTGCTCACACATTTTCTTCTCGCAAACTAGTTTTATTGTTGTGACATACATTCCTCTTAATGTAAGGTTAGTGACATTTTGTATCAAACTTTTATTTAATTACTACCAAAGAATTAACAACCCACCAAATAATTTATATTACTTTGTGTTTTTTGTAATATTTAAACTGTATTTACTAATTTAAGCCATGCATATTATTGTAATATTGATATATTTAAAACGTTTTGTAAGTTATGTTATTCTTTATTTTTGCACTTGATCAAATGTTAATGGCTGGATTGTAGAGATTTTTTCTGCTGTTATCAATCAATAATTTATTGTGGACTTAGATATAATGTGTATTTTTATAAAATTGAAAATATTTTAAATATATTATTGATACATTTGTTAGTCACAATGGTCAGAGCATTTGCCTGATGTTCCATCCCCCGTAGTTCATCCATTGAATTTTTTTCTATGGCCAACAATTTTCCATGACTAGTACATATATATCAAAGGCTATAATATGTACAGTCATTTGGAAAGTACATGTAAATATGTGATGCCCCAGTCACAAATAGCTAAAGACTATTTTATGACCACTTGCAACCAAAACACCCACAAACATAGGCAACCTTCTTGCGACCAAAAGCAAAACATTTGATAAAAACATGGAAGATAAATGATAGGTGACTGATTGTTGATCAATTGGCGATCAGTCATACAACTAGCCGCCAACTTTTGTAAAACCAGGGAAGATTGTTTGTGGACTGGTTTGTGACAGGTAAGCAAGTGATCAGCATTCGATTGCAGATCAGTTGCTGATTAATTGGCAAACTTTTTTAGATTAAATCAAAAGGGTATATATATATATGGAGATTGTCCGGATTCAGTATTCATATTTGTCTAGTCGTTGAAGAGTTGGTATAATTATCATACCTCATTATTATCACTATCATCATGGCTCTAATTTCTCAGTCTTCCATAGTCCCCAACTGATCTGTGATCAAAATACCCCCAACACAAAAAAAATCACTTTGCAAGTAATCTGGGATTGGTCTAGGACTGATCAGCAACCTTTTGGCTACCAATTTTGTTTCCAAGTTTTTTGGTGTAACACCTGCAACCTTATTGCGACTAAAATAACGAAAAAATAATTGGCGATTAGTGAAGACCAATTTAAGACCACTAAAGGCTGTAACCAACTTGCGACCAATCAATTTTTTTTGTGGTCATTAGAAGTCGCAAACTTAGTGTGACTGGGGTTTAATCTCTTTTAATTTTATTTTTTTTATCTAAAATTAAATTTAAACACCATGACAGTTCTGGATGTAAAAAAACTCCTTGGAGTCAGTAATCAAATATTTTTTCTTTATGCACAATATTTCACGCAAAACTGCCGTTCTGTTCGTGTGTCGGTTAGGCAGAATTAAATTTATGCAAATAGGTTATGTCGTGACATGTAGACGTTCAGACATTTAAACTTGCAAACTTCACAATTACAGGAAGTTTATTTACGCAGACGTACAAGTATTCTGACAAATGTTTTAGATTGATTTTTAGATACTAGATGCGCAGCGAACCAGTAGACAATTTTATATTGCAACACTTGTAACTTATGACTGGTCTAAACTAAAAATGCTAAGTATAGAGTCGAGCCAAAAGTTTTATATGAAATGTCGACAGATGTTGGGGACGGCTAAATTATCTGCTGCTATTTCATCTTTAGGAATATAATTATGTTGACATAATATAATATTGGATTGCCTATAATTTTACAAATGCTGAAAACGGTTTTAATGTAAACAGGTCTTAAAAAGTTTTAAAATACCGTCATCGCAGAATAAGCTTTAAAAAATAAACATTTGGAACATCACTGTGAAAGTAGCTTAGACAGCACAAAATGGAATCTGGAAGTGTTCATTTAAAAAAAAAAATTATGTAAAAATAACCCATAGCTAACTTTAGCAAACATTAAAAAAAAATGTTTTCTAAATTGTTTTCATTTGTATTTTGTTTTAACTTCGCTTGGGCTAAAAAAAAAATTATGTATTTAAAATATAATTTCAACGTAATTTTGAGGTAACCGATCAGGTAACTCATGGGTTATGCAAATATAATTCACATAACCGAACTATGGGTTACCTAGGTCACATCAGATTTCGAAATATTGTCCCCTGTTATAAGATTAGAAAATGTTTCTCTAATCTAGCATTGTTTAAGCTAGTATATTTTGTCAGTCCCACTGAGTCCCACTGTTTTTTTACTGTTTTTATTCTGATGATGTTCGTGCAGACATATACGTTTATCTATTTATTTAGAAAAGCAGCTACTTTGTAACAGTCCTGACATTGTATACTTTAAAGATTTTCAGTGATTCTGTAAACAGAATTACATAACAATTTTTAAGAACGTATATAAAATTAGTATAAATGCAAATTTTCTTCCTGAATTCAGATGTACGTGTGTAAGCCAGATCTATTTTATAGTTCCAAACACTTTTATTACATTTTGCCAGTCCCACATAGATTTTTTAGACAACTGTATGTTTGTTATTGACGTGCATTATAAAATAGCTGAAACTGATGTCAGTAGTTGGCATGTTAACAGGGTTCTTACTGGGTAAAGGAAAATCTGGAAAATTACAGAAAGGATTAGAAAAGTGAATCCAGATTGTTCAGGGTTTCACATGACACAGGAATCCTGTGTACTTGATGCAATATTTTGCTAAAATACTCGTAAATAAAATATGTGTACATCATGGTTGACGTAAAATATTTCCAACGTCAATAGATTTTAATTTTTTTAAATACACAGAAACCTATTATTTATGAGAAGAAAAAAACAATGGATAAACATGTATTAGTATTATAAAGATAGAATAGTGGATAATGGATATAATGTATGCATGTAATATATAAACAACACGGTTATTCAGTTAATTACATGATTGAAATAATATGCTCGACTCCCATTTTTGAATGCTTGACTCCCAAAATAAAACCCTTTGAGTCATAATGACTCCCATTTTCCAGATGGTAGGTGGAACCCTGTGTATGCTGTAAACATGTTAGCATGACAGATTTTAGACTGTGCAGAATTAATTCTTAAAAGGAATTTCTTTTGAAACACAGATCGGAATGTACAATGATAAAAGTCAAGTTAGTAATATCAGAGAAACAAATCACCATGTTTTCATTGCATTACACTTAGTACACCTCAGAAAATTTGTGTCTATGTGAATGAGTTCATGATTAATACTGGGCATTTCATGGAGTTACTGTTGTTCTAATCCTTACCTTTGAAACTGCCTGCCTCGGTGAGCTGCCTTCAGATGCTGCACGATAGATGAACAATCAAATGTTTCAATCTCAACATCAAGTTTTTCTGCCTGCTCTTGATGTTGTCGCTCACACTCATCAATCACAGCTGCAGCTACCATGACATCTGAGTCTAATGACTCCTTCAAATAACAAAATGTTTTTTATTGGTTCATGATATAACAAACTTAAAGTGATACATTGAAAATGTAGACATAATTAAAGCATTCCAGAAAGTAGGTATCTATGTTTGGACAATGGTAATATGGTCCAAAAACCTTCCGTGGGATAACTATTCTGTTATGTCTGTCATTAGTCCAAAGAATTTCTGTTGTTTGAGATTTAAGTTAACTTAAAAACACATTTGATAATACAGAAGAAAGATCTAATTAGTCCGCGATATCCTAAAAATGTCCATTCTGTGCATAAAAACAACTATCTGATGCACAACCTCTGTGAACCTGAATTAACTCTACTGCAAAGACTTTACAAAAAGAGAAAGATGAACATCACAACTCTATAAACTGTAGTAAAAACATTTGTAAATCATTTTAAATTAACGACAAAACTGATTCATGCTAAAACTCACATGAGACGTGTTGCCTACATCAGAAACTTTCATCTTCTCAAGATTCTCATCACTCGGACCACGAACCTCGATATCATCAGAAAATGCTTTATTCATCTTCAAGTTCCCAGTCTGCTGACGAATGTCCAGCTTGTGCTGTCTCTGCAGCACCAGCTGAGCAGCCTGGTGTAGCAAACGTTGCTGCCGATGATGCTCGAGCTGCTTGCGTCTGTGTTTATGAAGTACTTCACGAGCATGACACTGTAGCTTCACTTCACGGATGATCTTTGCCTCTTCATCATCCTCAAACTCGGAACTGTCCTCACTTTCTCTGTGACATGCGTGCTTCATCTTCACCAAGTGGGCTTCCTTCATGAGCTCCTCATCCTCGGAATCAAGATATTCAGAATCCTCCTCGTATTCGTGACTGTGCTCGCAACACTCCTCTATCTCGGAACTCTCCCCATCAGACTCCTCCTGTCCTGCAACACGTTTCTTCTTCAGTCCTTTGTGCTGTATGTGAGCATGTTTCTGAACCACCAGTGCCTTCATGTGTTCGTGCTCATCACTTGACTCGCTGCACTCCACCTCGCTGTCACTTCCCGTCTCTTGCAGACCAGCGTGGTGAGCTCGAGCCAGCTTTATCTGATGTATCCTTTTCAACTGTTCATTTGCGACGAGCTGTTCATCAATTTCAGATTCCTCACTGAAATCCGACCCCATGCCAAGACTGCTCTCTGACTCCCCAGTCACCTGCTTGTGATGGTGGTGATGACAACAGTGGTGTATGTTTCCATCTTCAACTACTTCAGCACTTTTAATGATGTTGTCAACCTGAAAAAAGTACAAATAAAGTTATAAATATTTTTGTACAAAAAAAACAAAATAATACTTCATTCAGCACTTGAAATTTCTGGTGTCAATTAACAATGCATCTGTAGAAGCTGTCATATAACTGGCTTTCAACAGGATCGTACTGCTCTCATAAAATATTAAAGTATGCCCATTTACATGAAATTGCTGTAGCGATTGCAATAAAGAGCATCGTAAATTTGTCTAAATTTCATGAGCTGTGGATCTGTCCTAATTCACAAGCCACTGATACAAACAATTTACAACACATATGCTATATCTCACTTAATAACTAATATCAAGTATTCTATCTGATATACTGCCGATTTGAGGTGAGATGAGTTATTTCTCATTCCAGTTTATGGTCCATGATTAGTTTCCCAAAGTCTGTAGTACATGTTGTCAAATATGTATATATGAAAGTGCACTTAAATGATCCCTTGCTGCTAATAAAAGATTAGCCTATGTGGTGGAAATGGGTTTCTTCTCTAGATGTGTTTAAGAAATTGTTACAAAGTACAGTATGTTACCTGCTTGACATGTTCTCCCTCTGACTCATGAATGCTCTCACTACTGCTGACATCATGCTTTCCAGGCTGACCCAGACCTGAAAAAACACATCTCAAGTATTTCAACAAGATCACCATTAAACAAAACCAAAACAAATAAAACAAAACACAATCCCATGGTATGAAATTAGCATATTTTCCAACCAGATGAGAATGAGGTTACATATGGTCTAGCTGGAAATGGTGCCTGCTTCTGTGTAGCTTTTGCAAATTTTAAACAGCTTGTGAGAAAAGGAACTGGTGGGGGCCAGCTAACTTAAGTTAATTGGATACTCTAAAACCTTTGCTGTTTGCAACACAGACTAAAAGTTGGACAATGGCAAAAGAGTAATGACTAACAGCAAATAGCTCTTGTAATCTTTACTTTTGCTGGTTAAAATGTCTGACCTCGATCAATTTGTCACACAATTTAAAAAGAAAATAACTAAGGCTTTTACTTTTTCATTAATTTAGTTACTTCTAGTCCACCATAAGCCTGATGCATATAAGAAAATGTAAATATCTTCTAGTCCATCACAAGCCTGATGAAATACAAGAAAATGTACATACCCACTTCTAGTCCATCACAAGACTGATAAAATACAAGAAAATGTACATACCCACTTCTAGACCATCACAAGCCTGATGAAATACAAGAAAATGTACATACCCACTTCTAGTCCATCACAAGCCTGATGAAATACAAGAAAATGTACATACCCACTTCTAGTCCATCACAAGACTGATGAAATACAAGAAAATGTACATACCCACTTCCATTTCCTCATCTTCCTGCCTAATGGCAGTGTATGCCTGCAAGTGTGTCGGAATGTTCTGCTGTATCGCTGCAACGTGATGATGAGTCGACCCACACGTGTTCCAGATTCTTTTGATTAGTGCAGAAGCAAGATACAACGTCTGGAAATAACACAACATAATTAACACAAAACTTAATGTAAACGTTCACCACAAGGTACAAGAATAATCCATGTAGAAAAAAGTTTATAGTCAAATGTCTCAGTAACAGATGAATGGATGTATTCCTGATTATTCTTGCAATCCTTCAAGACCAGCAATGGATCTCAACGTATCTCGGTTACTCAAGAAGTTTATAGAAAAAGACAAATGTCTCAGTAACAGATGAATGGATGTATTCCTGATTATTCTTGCAATCCTTCAAAACCAGCAATGGATCTCAACGTATCTCGGTTACTCAAGATGATAAAGGCTGAGATAACAGTGATTTAATTATCAAACAAACCACAGCCAAATGATACCAACTAATTGTTCAGCATATTATTTATCAGATGTATACTTACTGACTCTGTGTGTGCTGATGGTTCCAGACTAGATACTAGTTTAAGTAAATGCTGCACAGGAGGTAGTTCGAGGTGTTTGATCAGTGGTATCAAGATGTCGTACACTTGTTTACCACAGTACTTCAACTAAAAATTAAAAATTAATTTCAGTCATTTAAAGGGGATTAATCATGGATTTTCCCACATTTTTGGTAAGAATTAAAACTGAATATGATTAAAAAACTACTTAAACATAATTATTGTAGATTTTTTTGATAATTAGACAGTACTACATATCAGTTTAATTATAGTAAATTGTAACTGGGTGTGAGTGTTACAAATTATCATTAATTGGCAACAAGAATTTTATATGAACATTATGAACTATTTATGAATTATTAACTTACTTACAGAACAACTAAATTGGGGAATAATATTAAATTAATACTTGATAATGAAAGTTGATGAAGTAAAATTTGATGGTAAAATACACAAGTATGTTATTTTATATTACAGCACCCAGTAAATGATTGTTTTAAAGTATAAATACGGTTAGGACTAATGACATGGGGAGAGGCAGGCCGAGACGGACAGAGAGATGTGAGACGAAAGACTGTCTGTTGATATGGGCCAGTAGGGCCAGTGCCAACTTCTAGTAATTCTGTCTCTGCCGCGTGGCCTGCTATTATATAATATGTAACCACAACACAATCACAAAATAAAATTTCTCGATCAACAATGTGTTATGTTATAAATATATGCAAATGATACTTAAAAAAGAATAACAGATCAAAGTAAAATTTTGCAGATGAGATGGTGCAACCAATAGCCAGACCCTGTAATCAGTGTGTTAATCACATAAAAATAATATACCACAAATTCTCCTTACAGCTCACATCCACCTATTTTTTTCTGTTTCTTTAATGTCAACATAGAATGAAAGTACTAACCTGACTAGCTGCCCAAATACAGTCGAGATGCTCACTAGTGATCCTGTTCTCCACAGCCAGGAAGTTCAGAATCATCTGGTTCTGCTTGATCAACTGAAATTGTTCAAAGTACGGTCATTAACAATACATACATAGTGCAATACATACGGCAATACAGTTTGAATACTTATCAAGATGCGATAAAGTCATATTTTGATACTATCATACTAATTACTAAACATATCTCAGGCAGACAGACCTGTACCAATTTCTGATGAAGAATATATAAACACAGTAGATTTTTATGTTTTAATTAAGTTTAAACTTTTATTTTTATAATTTACTATCATAATCAAAGGTTTTATAGATGGATACTTATTAGGTCGATATATCGCGATACACAAAACCATATTGCGGTATGTATTGCGCTCAGTAAGTATTGCAATATACCAGTATATCATAGTACCCCTAATTTTCAGACATCTGACCCTATCATTAAAAAGCGTTAGTTCCTAATGTTTTACTGCATTATAAAAAATATTTTAAATTAGTGTCTAAAATTTGTGTATGAGGAAACAAATGTATACATCCTAGCCTAAATAGGTTTTCTTTCAGTACGTCGCTGGAAACATTAATCTATTCTTGCAGGACTAATCAATAACAACTTGTACTCATAATAATTATAGTAATGTGTTAATTAAATCAAAATATATACAGATAGCTCCATTTTATTGCATTCCTGTTAGTAGCATAGTCCTGTTATTTGTAAATTATTCTGCAGCACAGAACTATTTAACTGCAAATTAAAGAAGTTTTTTTTAACAGCATGTATACGTCTTCTTTACATCATTTAGTTAACGGCATGACCCCTTACATAATTAATTATTGTTTTGGTGGTTCTAAAGTTTATTTTCAATTCAAAACAATTATTAGTGTCTGTTTGAGAAAACCTACCTCAGCATGAAGGTTTGGTCCAAAGATATGTTCAATTATTTTCTTGTCTATAAGCCATTGTGCAATTTCATTTCCAACTCTACAACACAGACAGAAACAAATTATCATATTAATCCTACTTTAAGATATGACGTCCTGTGAGATCAAAAATAAAACATGTAAAGAGGTAATAATGCAATAAAGACTACATTCCATAAGCTTTACATTGTATGGAAAATGATTATTTTTATTTGTTTTAAAAGGTATTTAAGATTTGGTGATTTACTATTTAGTTGGAGGCTTTAAATGCCAAATTATTAACACTTTTTCTCACTTTTCATTAGTTTTCCAAACTTTGTGGAATATGGGCGAAAGTGTGTGTGGAGGTGGGTAATGAGATTAACCATTTGATATAAATTATACTGTGATCTCTCACATTTTCTTTTATTAATTAATTAATTACAGTAATCTTTAAATGACAAGTTAAAAAAAACGTTTACACAAATACATACTTTTCGGCATCTGCCAATGTCTCGTTATTGCAGCTTTCATTATAGAGGGTAATTTGATTCTGAAAAAAAAAATCATTAAAAAAATAATTTCAGACCAAACTTACAAAGATGTTTAAAATAAATAAATGGTTACATACATATAAAAAAAATCCAGCTTTATAAATATATAGCCACTATATCTAAATATAATCATGCCAAAATATAATTAAAGTGATACTCATCATTAAAGGACATGTTTGTATATAATTTTGTATATAAAGTGTTTCGATTTCTAGGTAAGATTCTATATACCGGTACTAGAATTACTGGTTAGGTGATGCTATTTTAAACATAGTAAGATTACTTTCAAGGGTCGTTATTTGTTGTTTAGCAGGCACAGCAATTACTGCCTTTGGTGGTCTTAGGACCAAATTTTATTAAGCATTTTCTATTAAATTTAACACTATTTTAAAAATGTACCATTTTATATCAAATTTCATTTAGCAATTTCTACTAAATTCTACATTGTTATTTCTCATACATTTAACTGAGCAATTCCTGCAAGGCGAATGGTCAGAGTTGAACATGTGAAGTATTTGAAGGCCAGCTCTAGGCCCTCTTGGTCGAATGTGAAGTGAGTATCAAGTGGTTCTTTCACTGCAGCCCACATCAGGTCAGTCATGCTACGACTTCCAGCCATTCTCAGATCTTTGTCAGACAAGTTACACATGTATCTAAAATAAAATTAAATTTACCTTAGCTATAAAATAAAACAGGTATGTCTTAGGTTCAGACATTGTACAGACAAAAAAATAGTTTTCGTGGAAAGATGTATCCCCTCATGACTAGAAGTAGAATAGCTTTTACACGACTATGTGCTATGCATAGACTATAATGACTGTGCATGTGCAGAAGCTATCATATACGTCCTTTTCTTTAGCCTTCAGGACAAAATTTCTAGTTAGACTAGGTTTTGCACTTTATGTTAAACCCAATGAGAACATTTGGAACCAGTGAAATTGCTATGTACCAATCACATTTGCTAGCCTGTCATGAAAGCAAGGCTGATGCACTGACACAACACACATAGAGAACATAAAAAGAAAGAAATTTATTTGTTCTGTTTTTGAAGCAATTGAGAAGTACCATGTCTGAGTTTGAACTGCATAAATAATGCATTTTATTACAGATTAAACTAACATAAACAAACAGAATGAACGAATGAATGTAGGTTTAACAACACCAACCTACCCCCCACAACCTAAACAAACAGATAAATATGAACAATGAAGAAAATATATTCACTACAATGTAAGTTATATATAGATTAAAATTCACTTTATCACTTTTTATAGAGACATCTAATATAATGAATTTCATTCACCTGTAATTTACAGAAATAATAGTCAATATGAAAATTGATTTTTGTTGTCAGTCACATGAGTGTTGTTGTGGACCAAGCATTATCACATGACTTCAGTAAAGTTTATTTTATTTAACGACGCCTCTAGAGCACATTGATTTTTATCTAGTATCATCGGCTATTGGGCATCAATCACATGTTCATTCTGACATATTTATTTAGAGTAAACCCACTGCTGCCACATAGGCTACTGATAAGCAGCAAGGGGTCTTTATATGCACCTTCCCAGACAGGACAGCACATACCATGGCCTTTGATAAACCAGTTACATGACTTCAGCAACAGACATTGTTTCAACACAAATGTAATGAATCTGTTTGTGTGCTTGTTAATGGATCCTAAATTTTTTCAAAGAAGAATATATTTAAACATGCAGACTCATCATACAATATTACAAGATGTCTAACAAGCATTTGTATGTCAGAATGGGTTTTTTTGGCGAGGGGAGGAGAGGGGGGCATTCAGGCTTGTAATTTTTTTAAGGGGTCACCAGATGTTATGGTTTGCCTGACAGTCCACCAGAAAGATTAGCAAATTTTGACTCACATCACGACACCTATTAAAAAAAAAACACTTGCCTGATGACAGATGTTCTTAATGGAATAATACACTGCATGATTGTTGGGATGTTCATCCACAAACGTAGCTGAAAGAAACAAATTCAAATACAGCTACATCCTACAAATAAACACTAATATAAAATAAGTCATCTTGTCTATTGTCTGTATTTTAGATACAACTCAAATGGCATGGTTCCTGCAACCTAGAGAGCTTGAAAATTAATGATTTTTAATGACACATTGACACAGGTTTTTAATGACTTTCTAATGATAAAAATGGGCCGTTTTCACAAATTATATCCTTAATTGTGGTTTGCAAACATGTACATTTCAAGGCTATCCACAAGTACACCAGTATAAGTTTGTTCTTTTGTAAATTTATTACTGTAAGTTCAAGTTGAGTAAACGGGTCACTAGTAAGGTAAATTACTGCATCGCATTCGTTTTGCCTGGAGTACCATTTGTATTTTCTGAAAACATGGTGGCAATTGCGCATCTTCACCTGCGCACCTATTAACTTCTGCTTCCACCTTTACTGTTGTCAAAGGATGTAGATGTTATCGGAGATCTTCAGTTATCAATAATTAATTACTTTTAATGACACATATCAGAAATTACTGATTTTTAAGGGACTTGAAAAAAGGAAATGAAAATTAATTACTTTTAATGAAAGAAAAGTTTGTTTTATTTAACGACGCCTCTAGAGCACATTGATTTTTATCTTATCATAGGCTATTGGACGTCAATTATATGGTCATTCTGAAATATGTATTTAGAGGAAACCTGCTGCCGCCAAATAGGCTCAGGCACTAATCTAGCCGGCAAAATGGGGCTTTTTTTCGCCGAAAGTTGGCTGAAGTCACCGACTTGTTAGCAATAGTGAGAAGTCGAAGTCGCCATAATATTTTGCTCGAGGTAAAGTGAAAAACAAATCCCAAA